>CASHTH010002203.1:0-65768 GCA_030341885.1 Geodia barretti
GAAACGTTGTTACACTGATACGAAGCAACGAGGGATGGTAAACTTGTAACAGGCTTAAAACTAAGTTCAGTTGAAAGGATGTTACTGAACGCATCATTCGTTTGAGTTTCTTTCGCGGCGGCACCGTGTAGTTTTTCAACTGAGGCGGTATATTGTAATTTGACTCGAAGTTTATCGGCTATCGGTAAATCTCCACCTAAGTTAACACCGAAGCGGTTAATCATACCTGAAAGTTGCGGATCTTCTTGCCCGGCGAGGCTGCTCGTGTAGGGATCCACACTCAATCCGAGTTCAATATGATTGTTAAACGTATTGGAGAAATGGGCATTGAGTGTCAGTTCTGCGGGATCAGCTTCTGACGTTTCGGGTTTCTTTTCAAGGAGACTCTGTCCGAGTTCGGGTTGAAATTGGGCGCGCACGCTGCTCACACCCAGTTCTATAAAGATGAGGAGGCATGTCACGAAGGAGAAAGTTAATTTTTTCATTTTTCGTTTCTCGGATGTTCATTTTTAGCCTCTTGGGCAGTCGGCACTATATCCAGTTCGGACAGTTTCTGGGTGTCGGCAGCGTAGGGTCCCGTCCCTGGTGTGCAGAGCCGGATGAACCTCGGCATTCCAGCAATACTCAGTTTATCTATGAGTGCTTCAAGTCCGAGTCTGTAAAGGTCTTCATCTGAGATTTCTCGGATACGTGTTGCCAATGGTTTCCCATTCCTAAAAATATAAGTTTTCAGTTTGGATATGCGGTTTTGTTCGGCTTTTGCTTCTTTATTTGCTTGGTGAATTTGTTCAACGAGAGTGTCTATGTCTGGCAAATTATCCAGCCATTCATGCCGTTCAACCGAGTAATCGCCAGTGCACGGTTGAATCTGCTTAAGGAACCGTGGCACGCCAGCGGTGCCAAGTTTACTCGCGAGTGCTTCGATTCCAAGTTGGTAAACCTCATTATCTGTCATTTTTAGTACATTCATTTCTAGTTATCTCCTGTCTGTAGCCAATCATAGGGGTTTTCGACTCGGACGTGCAATTTGGAACTGAGCCTTTTTGCCCTTCTGAGGAGCCGGTCATCTGTTGTGAGAAAGACATCCGCATTGCCTCTTTCTGCACACGCAAGGTGCAAAGCATCTAATCGCTTGAACCCTAACTTTTCAAGATCTCTACCCCTTGCTCTTTCTATCTCACGAATCGAAACGTTTATGTATGCATCGGCCATCTGAGATTTTATTTGGATGCGTTGACTCACATCTCGGTTATTGTCAACTTCAAGCGTTAGAACTCCGCTAATAATCCAGTGCCAATCGCCTGTACTGAAATTTTTGAGGATTATTTCAATAGCTTCCGTTTCTCGACGAATCCTTGCTGGTGTCTGATCATTAAATGGTCGACTCAAACAACACGTATCAAGATAAATTTTCAAGTTGTAAGTGTGTCTTCACTCAGTTACGCTGATCTTTTGTTGACAAAAGCGGCTTTGTTTTTATTCAATCATTCCCGTTTGTGGGCTTGAGGCAGTCGCGTAGAGTTTCCGAGGGATACGTCCTGCTAAAAATGCTGCTCTACCTGCTTCAACCGCTTTTTTCATCGCCTCCGCCATCAGTACGGGACGATGTGCTTTCGCGACTGCCGTGTTGAGCAGAACACCGTCACAGCCTAACTCCATCGCTATCGCTGCATCCGATGCTGTCCCGACACCGGCATCCACAATGAGCGGCACTTGTACGAGATCTCGGATAATCTGGATGTTATACGGATTACGGATCCCCATCCCTGAGCCAATCGGTGCACCCAGTGGCATCACCGCTGCACAACCGATGTTTTCCAATTTCTTACAAGTAATCGGATCATCATTACAATATGGAAGCACAGTGAAACCGTCTTTGACCAATGTTTCCGCTGCACTGAGCAGCTGCTCCACATCCGGGAATAGCGTCTGTTCATCCCCAATAACTTCGAGTTTGATAAGCGATGTCTCAAGTGCTTCGCGCGCAAGGTTCGCAGTTAGGATCGCGTCCTTCGCTGTGAAACAGCCAGCGGTATTCGGGAGGATCGTCATACCACGTTCACGTAGGAGCGCGAACAGGTTTTCACCGGAGGTGTCCGTAAATTTCACACGACGCATCGACACCGTCGCGATTTCGGCACCACTCGCGGCGATAGCCTCCGTCATTATATGGAAACTCGGGTAACCTGCTGTTCCAATAAGTAGCCTTGATGTATAAGTTTGGTCTGCGATTTTGAATTCTTGCATATTTTTAATGATTGGGTTTGCTCAGTTATTTCCGAGACCTACTGGCTAAAACCCTATTTTTTGTAGAGTGGTACGCCGATACGTTCAATCTGTTCAACCATTTCAGGGTTACGGATGTTCTCAAAGATAGACAAATCGATGGTATAAGGTAGCAGCTGATCATCCAGATCATTCGCGATTCGGGAGAGGATTGTGTGTGTCAGCGCATCCCCACCGCGAAGCGTTAGGTCAATATCAGATCCGTTTTTATAGTCACCTCTGGCGCGCGAACCGTACAACACCACCTCTTCTACCTGCGGATATTGAACGAAAACATCGCGGATTTTTTGGAGCGTCTGGTTAGATAAAGCCGTATTTCATTTTTAAAGGTTTCCTGCCTCTTTCAACTGTTCCAAGTGAACGAGGAACCTTTCAAATTCAGGAAAATAAGTAGTGCAGATAGCAGTGACAACTTGGGCTGCAGTTTCCTCATCGTAAGTATGCGAGGTTAAGTTGCGTTTGTCAACCATGTCCATCCAAGCTTCGCCGTTTTCAATCAGACCGTTCCTAAAAGCCTCTCGGGTTGTGTCGCGCGAACCGTACAGATTCACTGTACCTTGCGCTTCAAGGAAGTTCTTCAGCGTCTTCCAAGCAAGTTCATGCGTGTATTCAAATCCTTGTATCAATCCTTGTGCTTCTAAGTCTGAGAGTTCCCGTTGTTCCGCAAGCTTGACTGCTGCCTTTAATCGAGCGAAAGCCCTCTCAAAACTATTCGCGCGTTGAATCCAACGAATCTCTTGGCTTTTCATGGTGTTCTGCCTACAGTTATCCACGAGAAATTTTTAAATTAGTTAGGACTTACGCAATTTTTCCATGAAACGCTACATATTGCGCCATTGGCGAGGTTAGGAAACCTCGCCAGCAAGGGGGACTGCGTAAGTCCTATTAGTATAACACCTGCAAGACCGCTATATCAAGCGATAAAATTATGTCTGTCCGTCTTTGTTGGTTGGCTTTGTAGACGCACTAACCCCCTTGGACGGGACGGATAATCTCTACATCACTGTTTTCACGAAGGGGGGTTCCGCGCCACTCCGTTTTCGGGAATAACCTCCCGGTTTACGGCGACAGCGATGCCTGCCTGCATCGGATTCAGTTCTAAAGCGATGAGCAGTTCGTAAATGTTTAAATTCGGATGAACTGTTTTTTCTTCGCCATTCACGCGTATTTTCATTGTTTTCCAAGAGTGGTTACGGCACACGGCGTGTGCCTACTACCTTAAAAACCTGTCTAACTGGAAGGGAGCGATTGTCTCTGAAGTTTCACCTGTCAAAATTAGTTTGGCTATCTCGTAAGCCGTAACAGGCGTAAGTAGAATACCGTTGCGATAATGCCCCGTTGCATATATCAGATTTTCAACAGGTGTTTTGCCGAGTATAGGTGCGTTGTCTCTGCTACCGGGACGTAAACCCGTCCATGTCTCCAGAATCGGCAGTTCGTAAACACCCGGCACCGCTTCCCACGCCCCACGAAGGAGTTCAAACATACCGCCAGCGGTTAGACGCGTGTCAAATCCCATCTCCTCGCTCGTGGCACCAACGATAAGTCTGCCATCAGTTCTCGGCACCAGATATACCGATGTCGGATACCTTGCTCTGACGGTGCGGATGACGTTTTTGACCGTAATCCCGGCTTCCATCTGCAATGCCAACATTTGCCCTTTCACGGGACGCACTGGCGGACGGATGGCAGCTGGAAGTCCGTCAATCTGTGCCGATTCGCATCCGGCTGACAGCACAATAACATCAGCGTTTTGTGTTCCGCTGTCTTGTGTCTGGACACCGGTCGCAACACCGTTTTCAATATGGATATTTTCGGCCGCGTTGTTTTCATGCAACACACCGCCGCATCTCTGGTAAGCACGTTGCAATGCTGTTACCATCAGCCGATTGTCAACCTGATGGTCGGTTGCACAGCGGATGGCTGCAGTTATGCGAGGCGAAAGGACCGGCTCAATTTCACACGCTTCTCGTCCGGTCAACCACTCGACATCTAATCCTAAATCTTGTTGTGCAGTGTAGAGGTGCCGAAGTTGATGTGTATCATCAGGCTCTAATCCAACGATGAGCGTGCCTTCCACCCGATAGCCGACAGACATCTGCGCGTCTGCCTCTAATTCGACGACCCATTGCGAATAACGTTCTAAGCTTTGGCAGCCGAGTTTAAGGAGTTCTGGTTCTTCGCTATGTGCTTCAGCGAGTGGCGCGAGCATACCAGCGGCTGCCCAAGAAGCAGCACGCCCGGCTTCAGCGCGATCATAAATGGTGACGGCAGCACCCGCTTTCGCAAGCTGCCACCCGACACCGAGTCCAATCACACCACCCCCGATGATAAGAATCTTTTTTATTTGCCATTTTTTTATTATGGCGTTTTCGCTCCCGATCAATGTAAGCTAAAACTATTCTCCTAAAACATTCACGAAACAATCTTTTGCTTCAACTGCTTTAGAGATCAACCCTTTTTGATATGCGAATTTTGCGAACGCAGCCCACTTTTCTTCAGATTGCACCTGCGTTGTTGCGAATAGATCCAACGTATCCCGAAAAGCGAGTTTTTCTAATTCTTTGCTGGCATCCGGATTTGCCTTAAAAAAGAGTTGTAGCGCATCATCTGGTTTTTCTTTCGTGAACTGAATTGCTTCCTGAATCGCCATCATCAGTTTTTTAGCAGTTTCTGGATGTTCTTCCAAATAAGCGTCATTAGTGATGATGACTAATTCATAATAGTCCGGAATACCGTGCTTTTCAAGTGCCAAATAATCGGCTTCTGCTCCTTCAAGTTTCAACAAGTTAATCTCATAATTCCGAAAGGGCCCGATAACTGCGTCAATTTGACCGCTTAGGAGAGGTGCCAAAATATTCGTGCCTACGTTTACAATTCATAGTCATCTTCTGTTAATCCGGCGTTCGCAGCGATCGCGTTAAATAGAAGCACATCCAAAGGTGCCACCGTATATCCGATTTTCTTTCCTTTGAAGTCTATAGGCGTTTTAATGCCCGTTTTCTTCAAGAAGCTAATCGTGTTGAGCGGGTGTTCCACGAGTAAGCCTATTGATTTGACAGGCAAAGTTTCTTCACTTGCCCGTGCAATCGTGACGCTCTGTTGATAACTAACAGCAAACGGGTATTTGCCTGCCGCTACCAGTTTGAGTGGGGCATCTGGGTCGCCTCCCCAAAGTAATTCGACTTCCAACCCGTGTTTGGCAAAAATCTTGTGCTCTTGCGCGACATAAAGCGGTGCATGATCTACGTTAGGAGACCAATCGAGAAGCAACGTAACCTTCTCCATTTCAGCTTTTTGACAACTTAAAAGTATACCACAACCGATGAAAAACATTAAGCAAATTGCTGTTCTCATGATAATTTTCCTTTCTGATTGTCCGATAGGCGTGAGACACGCCTACCGAGTATCTAATGTGTTGTGCTGATGTCGCCACGGCATTGCGTAACGCTCCAACAGCGTCATCAATCCAAAGAGACTTAAACCTAAAAGTGTTAAACAGAAAATGGCGGCAAATACGAGTGAAATCTGCATCCGTCCATTTGCATACAACATAAGGTACCCGAGTCCTGCCTCCGCTCCCACCCATTCACCGATGACCGCGCCAATCGTAGAAATTGATATACCGATCTTCGCGCCGGAAAAAATAAAACGGCAATGCCGACGGGATACGCACTTTCCAAAGTATCTGCCACCGAGTCGCCCGCAAAATCCGAAACAGGTTTACCGTGTCCGGATCGGTGGACTTCAAACCGTCTAATGTGTTCAGCACGATCGCGAAAAACACAATCAGTGCCGCCATGACTACTTTTGAGGCAATCCCGAATCCGAACCACAGTACTAACAATGGCGCGATAGCAAACACCGGCACCGTTTGTGAACCGATAACATACGGATAGAAGGCTTTCTCCAGCATCGGAAACTCAAACATCAGCACGGCTAACGGAATGCCGATGCTAACTCGCGAGGACAAACCCAAGGAGCATCTCTTCCAAGGTTACAAGCGTATGTTTCAGTAATTGCGAATGTTCCACAAATAGCGTCACCACAATTTTCGAGGGTGCTGGCAAAATGTAGCGCGGTATCTCGAAAATGCACGGCTCCTTCCCATACGCTAATACTGCGAATAGGATAGCCACAGGGACCGCGAATTTGCTGAACATGCGTCTCTACTCCTTAACGCAAAAAAGCCGTCTTCCGTTTTGGGTATATGCCAAAAGGAAGCGGCTCCGCGTCTCATCGCAAGAGGTTGGCAATCGAAGGTGTAACCTGTGGATACTCCAATTGCTAAAGTCGCTTAAGAAGGGATGAAATTCGCCCTTCTTCCTATTTCCCTACGCTGGCATGACCCAGATCAGGTTCAATGGGTGTTTTCTCAGCTCTTAAGCAGATAAGAGCACCCCGTGATGTTGTTCAAATATTATTATACCTTATTCTGACTTTTAATGCAAATATTTCGGTATATTCAACACCAGGGTCATTTAGTTTTAAACAAATTCTCGGATTGTCTAAATTTTTGGATCCTCTTTTTCAAGCTCGGCGCGGTTCCAAACCGCGCCTACCGGGCCTGGGGGGTCCAAAATCGGGCTAAAAACCGAAAACTAAATAGCCCTGATTCAACACTTCTTTGCATATTGGCTTCTTTTATGTTATACTATAAAAGTCCCATACAAATTACAATACATAGGAACTCAATAATGCGAATTATCCTTTATACGGGTAAAGGTGGGGTCGGCAAAACCACTATCGCCGCTGCCACGGGTATCAAACTCTCTCAGCTCGGCTATAAGACGATCGTAATCTCACTTGATGTAGCGCATTCACTCCGTGACGCTTTTGATAACCAGGAAAAACTCGTCCACCAGCGAAAAGAAAAACAGATCCAAATCAATGACAATCTCTGGATACAGGAGATTAACGTTCAAGAAGCAATTGTCGAATACTGGGACGACGTTTACAACTATATCCGTTCGTTACTAAATCGTTCGGGACTTGACAGTCTCGTTGCCGAGGAGATCGCAGTGTTCCGGGAATGGAGGAGATTTGCGCACTTCTCTATATCAACCAATATGTCCGAGAAAAGAGTTACGATGTAATTATCCTCGACTGTGCACCCACCGGGGAGTCGCTCCGGTTCGTTAGTATCCCGACGACGTTGGAGTGGTACATGAGCCACATTTTCAAGTTGGAGCGTAGCTTAGCAAAGATCGCTGGTCCTATAATCGAAAAAGTGAGTTCGGTTCCCATTCCTCGAGATAACTATTTCCAAAATATCCAAGACCTTTTCAATAAATTGGAAGGGATTGACAATGTCCTGACAGACCCGAAGATAACAACAGTGCGCTTGGTAACGAACCCAGAAAAAATTGTTATCAAAGAGACACAACGAGCGTTTATGTACTTTTGCCTTTATGGACTCTGTATTGACGCAGTGATTATCAATCGCATCTTTCCCGATGCCGTTGATGTGGCATACTTTGAAGCTTGGAAACAGGCGCAGCAGCACTATATTAAAGAGGCAATGGACTACTTCTCGGACGTGCCAATCTGGAAGGTGAACCTCTTCGCAGAAGAAATTGTGGGAGAAGATGGGCTGCACCGATTAGCAGAGGCACTCTATTCCGAGATTAATCCGGCAGATCAGTTTTCTCAAGAAAAACCGTATCAATTCAAAAAAACAGCAAATACTTATCAATTGTCTATACGTCTGCCTTTTTTAAGTAAAGAGGAAATTGGATTGACAAAACATGGCGATGAATTGATTGTTACAGTCGGTAGCTTCAAGCAACACGTCGTATTGCCACGAACCCTTTCTAATAAAAAAACACCTGGGGCGAAATTGACTGGCGACCAACTCGTGATTACGTTTGAGGGAGAAAATCAGGAATCAGGAAAGATTCGCTGAAAAGTGTATGGGAACCAAAACCGACAAAGCGGTTTTCACTGTAACAGGTACAACGCTTTTAACGTTCTTAATAGCAAGCCGTATTGAAACTATTTGGATTCTCTATCCGAATGTGTTGCTTGCGGTCTCTTTATTGTTTTACTGTATCTCACAAGACTGATGAAGATGTGTCACTGCTCTCCAACAGTTCTATTTTTGGGCTCGCACGGTGTTAACCTACGCACCGATGGACTGGTTATTTTCTCGGAAGGCGCGCCTCATCTTCTATCTGCGTTCAGATTTTTTGGCGAATACAACGACACCGATTGCGATAATTTTAAACTGGGTGGTGTTCGTGACCCTTAGCAGCTTACTTTTATCAGCGGCTCACAGCGATTTGCCAAACCCGTTTCGCATCGGATTCTGAAAATCGGAGGGGCGGTTTGATAGGAACTGCGATGTTGGCGGCGGGTGTCACGGGCATCGGATTGCTGCTGCGGTTGGAAGTATCGTAATTTACGCGCTTGGTGCATCACATCTATGGCTATGGAATGCAACGCAGATAGATCGGATACCACAGATTGCATCCGTACCAATTTTTGTGCCCCTCGCTTTTCTATTCACGTTTTTGTTGTGTCCGTACTTCTTTGGCGTCGCTAATCGTTTTCTGAGGGCGCAACACGCAGGTGTGGCAGGGATACGGTGTGGCATCTTTATGGGGGCACTGCAGTTTCTCAGTTTTCTGCTGTTTTACGCATGGAAATAGGTGCGGATTGATAAGAAGTTGATTCGTTTGGCAACAAGAGCTTTTAACAACCGCAGGAAAAGGAAATCACAAGTATGCGAATTCGTTCAACAACGATTTTAGCCGTTCGGCGCGATGCGCAAGTCGCTATTGCAGGCGATGGTCAAGTCACTTTAGGCGATACAGCGATTAAACATGGCGCCCGCAAAATTCGCAAAATCCATAACGACAAAGTGCTGATCGGTTTCGCAGGTTCCGCATCGGATGCAATCACACTCTATGAAAATTTGGAGAAAAAACTTGAGCAGTACCGTGGAGAATCTTCAGAAATCAGCGGTAGAACTTGCACGGGAATGGCGCAGCGATAGGATCCTTAGGCAAGTAGACGCGCTAATGATCGCTGTAGATGCCAACGACAGTTACCTCATCTCTGGGAACGGCGATGTAATTGCCCCGGACGACGATGTCCTCGCCATCGGGTCAGGTTCATCTATGGCACTTGCAGCGGCAAAAGCTATGCTCAAATACTCAGACTTGACCGCAAAAGAGATTGTTTCGGAGGCACTCCAACTCACAAGTGAAATTTGTATCTATACCAATGCACGAATTGAAATTGATACAATAGAGATGTAGCGCGGTGCTATCCGAGTCGCATCGCCTAACCTATCTCATACACCTAATTGTACGGAAGCTGCCGGGCATTATCCATACAAAGCGGTTATGAAACAACTGATAGGGTTAATAATTTTCGGGAGGTTAACCTTGGAGAAATCAAATACAACGCGTGAAAAGAGCACTTTAGCAGATGCACTCACGCCGCGGCAGATTGTTGAGGAATTGGATAAATATATTATCGGGCAGTTTGAGGCAAAACGTTGTGTCGCTATTGCCCTCCGCAATCGCGCCCGGCGACAGATGTTAGAAGAAGATATACAAGACGAGGTATCGCCTAAGAACATTATCATGATAGGTTCAACAGGTGTCGGCAAAACGGAAATTGCACGCAGGCTTGCACGTCTTGTTGACGCGCCTTTCATCAAGGTAGAAGCGTCAAAATATACCGAAATTGGCTACGTTGGTCGCGACGTTGAATCCATGATTCGTGATCTCACTGAGACAGCCATTAGCCGCGTCAAAGCCGAACAGACCGAGGCAGTTGAGGAAAAAGCACGGGAATTCACTGAAGAACGCCTCCTTGATTGTATCTTTCCTATTCCACGCTCTTTGCAGGAGCGTCCTCGCTTAGAAAAGGATATGCTTGACGAACCCGAAGAAGAGGATGATGACGTGGTCCTCCAGCTGCCTTTCGACCTTGGACCCGATGCGGAAACCGAAGCCGAAGAAGACCGAGATAAAGAGCGAGAACGGCACCTCAAAACCCGCGAGAAATTTAGAGAGTGGCTACGCGAAGGTAGGCTTGAGGATAAACCCGTTGAAATCAATGTCAAGGATCAGAGTATGCCTTTTGTTGAAATCTTCTCGCCCGGCGGCATTGAGGAGATGGATATCAATTTTAAGGATATGTTTAGTAACATCCTCCCGAATCAGACCAAGAAACGACGGATTCCGGTCTCCGAGGCACGCACCATCCTGATGCAAGAGGAAGCCGAAAAACTCATTGATATGGATGCTGTTATCAGCGAAGCCATTCAGCGCGTTGAAAACTCCGGTATTGTCTTCTTGGACGAAATTGACAAGATCGCAGGTAGAGAATCTCGACACGGACCCGATATCTCGCGGGAAGGTGTGCAACGCGATATCCTGCCCATCATTGAAGGTAGCACGGTGACATCGAAATACGGCGCAGTGCGCACACACCACATTCTGTTCATCGCCGCCGGTGCGTTTCATGTTTCAAGTCCGTCTGACCTCATCCCAGAGCTACAGGGTAGATTTCCGATTCGAGTAGAACTGAAAAGCCTCAATAAGGATGACTTCAAATCTATCCTAACGGAACCGAAAAACGCGTTAGTGAAACAGTACGTAGCACTCCTTAAAACTGAAGGGATAGAAGCGACTATCACCGACGACGCGATTGACAAAATCGCCGCGCTCGCTTTCCAAGTTAATGAATCGGTTGAAGACATCGGCGCACGCCGCTTGCACACCATCATGGAGAAACTCTTTGAAAATCTCTTTTTCGACGCACCTGACCTCGATAAAGAAGAAGTTACCATTGATGCCGACCATGTCCAATCAGAGTTGGCTGAAATCGTTCAAGACCAGGATTTGAGTAGATATATCCTTTAATCAGATTGTCGCGGTGATGTTTCCCTCGTACGTATGTGGTGCAATCGGCGAAGGAATGCTAAGCTTTATCAGGAACCCGCTTGCCCATCCGGTAAGCGGGAGGGAAATTCAACGTGCGACAGTTCCTAATTTTTACCCTTCTATTCATTTATGCCGCGTTCCTACCCAGCAGTTCTGCCCAAAATGGAACGCAATGGCGCGTGCCAGAAGTCGACGCGGCACCCTTTGATGATACAATGGTGCCAAATGCCATAGCCTTCTCCGCTGATGGCGCGAAACTCGCTGTTGCAACCGAAAGTGGTATTACCCTTTATGATACCTACACTGGGAAAGAACTGGCACTGTTTTCTGCACCACTGGATAATGTGGTAGCGTTGGCGTTCTCACCCGATAATCAGACAATTGCAAGCGCGAGCGGAGATGCTACTCTCCACCTCTGGGACACACGCACCGGTGAACACAGAAAAGATTTCATAGGGCATACCTATCCTGTTGTAGCGTTGGCATTCTCACCCGATGGTAATACCCTCGCCAGTGGAAGTTTCAGAGAAACTCGTCTCTGGGACTTAACAACAGACCAGTCTATCCGTGTCTCAGTTCTTAAAGGACACCGGGATATGGTCACCACATTAGCATTCTCACCTGATAGCAAAACACTTGCCAGTACAAGTTTTTATGGCACGATCTTGTTATGGGACGTAGAAACAGTTCAACTCCGACACAACCTCTCCGCACATACAGATTCAATCACAGCACTCGCCTTCTCGCCTGATAATCAAACTTTAGCGAGCGGCGGATATTGGAGTCCAGACGCAGAAAGCACAATTCATATATGGAATACACACACCGGTCAAATCCTGACAACCGTTGATGGATATACCGATCCAGTTTTCGCCTTAGCATTCTCGCCAGATTTGGGCAGCGTTTATGGCAACACACTCGCAAGCGCGGGTTGGGATAACACAATCCGTCTGTGGCATCCACAAACAGGACAATTACAAGCAATTTTTGAAGGTGATTCCGCGCCAATCCTTGCTTTAGCGTTTCTACCAGATAGCCACGGCACCTATAGGAACACACTCGCAAGTGCCAGCCTTGATGGCACAATCCAGTTGTGGCCCCTAACATCTATACCAAGACCGTGGGATGTCAACGCAGATGGTGTTGTAAACGTTTTAGATTTAACTTTCGTCGCCTCACGCTTCGGGCAGAAAACACCAGATATCAACGGTGACGGCATTGTAAATATTTTGGATTTGACGTTGGTAGCACAACACATTGGAGAATAGGAGGTGACCCTATGAAGTCTAAGCAACTCCGTTTCCGTGTAGTCATACCTTCCACGAGCGTTCGCCTTTGCAGCACTATCCAGACGCGATTTTTTAGTTTGGTGGCGTTTTCAATTATCGCCCTATTTCTGTCGAACACTTATGCCCAAGAATACACCCAAATGGGTTTACCCGAAGGCGCGAAACACCGCATAGGCAAAGGAGGAATAAACGGCGGTATAGCGTATTCACCGGACGGCACTCGACTCGCTGTTGGAAGTTCTATCGGTGTCTGGATATACGATGCGCACACCGGCGAAGAACTCGCGTTGTTCACTGGACATACGGAAACGGTTTTGTCTGTTGCATTTTCGCCCGATGGAAAAATTCTCGCAAGCGGTGCAGGTAGAAAATGGAATTGGTGGCGAGAAGATAGCGAGATTCGGTTGTGGGATGCGGATACCGGAGAGCACCTTACTACCTTGACAAGACCCCCAGAAATCGCGTTAGTGTTAGCAGAAACAGGGCAGCTTGAAGTCTGGGAACTGGCGTTCTCACCGGATGGTAAAACACTCGCAAGTGCAAGTGGTGATGGGTCAATACGACTCTGGGATATGGAAACTGGACAGTATAGATCTATTCTTGAAGGAGGGCCTTTTATTTCGTCAGTGGCGTTTTCGCCGGATGGGGAATACCCTCGTTAGCGGTGATTGGAACAACATGATTCAGTTGTGGGACGTAGCCACCGGACAGCACCGTGCGACTCTCAAAGGACACATGGATCGCGTCTCATCTGTGGCGTTTTCGCCGGATGGTAAAACACTCGTGAGTGGGGGCTGGGACAAAACGGTTCTGTTATGGAATATAGACACCCGTTCCGTACGCGAGATCCTCACTGAACATACGAGAATTGTCTCATCTGTGGCGTTTTCGCCGGATGGTAAAACCTTCGCAAGTGGTGGCTATGACCAGACCATCCGATTATGGGAAGCAGATACAGGAAAACTGCGTACTACCCTCTGGAAACATACAGATTCTGTTGATTGGATCGTGTTTTCACCGGATGGCAAAACTTTCGCAAGTGCAAGTTTACGACGACGAGACAATTCGTTTTTGGGAGACGGATACAGGAGAACAACACATTACTATCACAGGGCATTGGCGTTTGGGACCCGCGGCATTCTCACCGGATAAGAGAACTATTGCAATTGGGAACGAGTCAGATACAATCTGGCTATGGGATGTCGTTGTAGATCAAAAACTCGCTACGCTCGTTGGGCATTCGAGAGATGTTACTGCTTTAGCATTTTCACCTAACGGTAGTACCCTTGCAAGTGGGAGCTGGGACAGAACAGTCCGGTTGTGGGATGTGGCTACTGGAAAACTACGCGTTACCCTTGAAGGACATTCGGACATGGTTATGCTATTTCCTTCTCCCCAGATGGCAAGATTTTGGCGAGCGGCGGGAATGCTAATAGGGCTAATTTATTTGTGGGATACAGAGACCGGGACCAGACGATCTACCCTCAATACTCACACAACTGGTGTATCACTGGCATTTTCGCCGGGCGGTCAAACCCTTATGGGAGGAGGAGACGATGGCAAGATTCAGTTGTGGGATGTGAACACCAGCGAACTCCGCACGACTATTCAAGATGACGATGGTTCAATTGGTGATGTGACGTTTTCACCTGACGGAAAAACAATCGCTAGTATAAACGGTCACGGTGTCTATTTGTGGGATGCAGATACCGGTCAACGCCGCACGACGCTTTGGGGGCGTACGGGGTACTATGCTATGTCAGCGTTCTCCACAGATGGCGCAATCGTTGCTGCACCTTGCATGGGCCACGGCATCTATGTGTGGGATGTTCACACCGAAGATCTATTCACAACCTTAGGTGGACCTACGTCTGAAACCGTTGCCTTAGCGTTTTGGCCCGATAGCCGTAGCCTTGTCAGCTCAAATTATGCCAGCATTCTCTTATGGGACCTCGCGCCGTATCTTGCCCAAACGCCTTGGGATATCAATGAAGACGGTGTCGTGAATATCTTGGATTTGACTGCTGTTGCTTCACGTTTTGGAGAGAGTTCACCAGATCTCAACGGTGACGGCATCGTCAACATCTTGGATTTAACACTCGTCGCACAGCACATCGGAGAATAGAAAGCAGTCGCATGAACCAGCAGCAAAATTACACTACGCAAGAGAATTTACAACTTGACGCAGGACTTATTGTATGGTAAAATAGCAATGTTAAATCAGATACTAAAAAGAAGGATAGATTGATGAAATTATTACGAATGTGCGCGTCTCTGCTGGTATTGCTTCTCCTCGTTTCTCCGATATTTGCTGAGGAAGAGGCGGAAACCGAGACAACGCTTCCTGTCAAAAAATATGCTGAGTTCACACTGGGTGGCACCTATGCTGACACCAAAACAGTCAGCACCTTCAGCACCACCTCAACAAAGACACTGCGGGGGCTTTTTAAGAAATTAGATGCGCTCAAAACAGATGATGATATTGCCGGTATTATCTTCAAAATAGACGGTGTCAGCTTAGGGTGGGCAGTGCTCCAAGAAATCCGTACCGAACTGCATGAATTCCGCGATGCAGGAAAAGAGACGATCGGTTATCTCGAAAGCGGTGGTAACGCCGAATATCTTCTCGCTGCGACAATGGATCGCATCGTTCTTATGCCTACCGGAAGTCTCAATCTAACAGGCTTACGCGCCGAAGTCTCTTTTACAAAGGACTTTTGGACAAATTGGATATTGAGGCAGACATGTTGGCAATGGGGAAATACAAGTCTGGTGTTGAACCCTATATGCGCGATGGCATGTCGGATGAATTCCGTGAGTCAATGACTGCGCTGCTTGATGATCTGTACGCCCAATTGCTGAACCACATCGCTGAGAGTCGAGAAGGCATCACTGAAGAGAGTGCATCGGATTTGATAAATCGTGGTCCGTTCACAGCAGAAGAAGCAAAGCAGGAAAAATTAGTTGACGCTTTGCAATACTACGACGAATTAGTGACGGCGCTAAAAGCTGCATCTGAAGACGAAGAGGTACAGGTCGTCAAGCCGAGTTTTGAACGTAAGCGGACGGTCCCCGATATGAATAGTTTAGCTGGACTTATGCAGCTGTTCAGTATGTTGAATCCACCTCAGCGTGCGCGTGCTGCTGGCGAGAATCAGATCGCGCTTATCTATGCCAGCGGCCCCATTTTACCCGATATTGATTCGCCTTTCATCTTAATGTCAGCGATTACGCCGGACGCATTAAAGAAGGCATTTCAGAAAGCACGCACCGACGATTCCGTTCGGGCAGTCGTGCTACGTATAGACAGTCCTGGCGGTTCTGCACTCGCTTCTGACTTGATTTGGCGAGAGGTGATGCTCACACAACGCGAGAAACCGGTTGTGGTTTCGATGGGGAATGTTGCTGCCTCTGGTGGTTACTATATAGCGATGGCAGCCGGAACGATTGTTGCACACCCCAGTACACTGACGGGTTCAATCGGTGTATTCGGCGGTAAACTGAATCTGAAGGGACTTTATAACAAAGCCGGTTTGACCAAGGAGATTATCTCACACGGGCAGAACGCCACCCTCTATTCGGACTACGGCGGTTTTACACCGACCGAGCGGGAACGCGTCGGAAAGATGATGAAAACCGTCTATGAAGATTTTGTCAGCAAGGCGGCAGCGGGCAGAGGTAAGTCCTTTGACGACATTGATGAGATCGCACAAGGACGTGTCTGGACAGGTAAACAGGCGAAGGAGATCGGGCTCGTTGATGAACTCGGGGGGCTTGATACTGCGCTGTCTATTGCCAAGGAACAGGCAGGGTTCGCTGAGGACGACAAAGTTAATCTTATCATTTTACCAAAGCAGCGTCCCCTTTTTGAACAGCTAATGGAGCAGATACTTGAAGATACGGAGGGTTCAATTCAGCTTCCGCTACAATTGGCATCAAGTCATCCTCTGCTGTCTATGTTAGGGACGCAGTCGCAGCATATCATTACGTGGCTGAGCCTGTTTGGTTTTGAAGATGGAACACAAATCGTGACAATCTTACCTTATGATATTTTAATTCGGTGATCTTATGAAATCCAAAACTGACTTTCGCGTTGACTTAACTGACGAACAAATCGCCTTCTTTCAAGAGAACGGATACCTGAGCATCCCGCGTATCACAACAGATGAAGAGGTTGAATGGCTCAAGGGCATTTACGATGAACTCTTTACGGATCGCACTGGTGAAGCACAGGGTCGCTATTTTGATCTTGCGGGTCCACGGGCACACAACGGACAGGAAACTTTGCCACAAGTATTGGGTCCAGAGGCGCAATTCCCTGAACTCCGCGAGACTGTCTATTTCCAAAATGCGCAGCGGCTCGCCGCGAAATTGCTCAGTGTAGAGACTGAAAAGGTTAGCGGCGGCGGACACATGATTTTAAAGCCCGCACACTACGGCAATGAAACCCCGTGGCATCAAGATGAAGCGTACTGGAACCCCGAAGTCTTGCCGCATAGTCTGAGTGTCTGGCTTCCGCTTGATAAAGCGACGTTTGAGAGTGGGTGTCTCCAATTCATCCCGAAAATCGCACAAGGGTGATGTGCGTTGGCATCGGCACATCGACAATGATCCACTTGTACACGGCTTAGTGACAGATGATGTTGATGTATCAGAGGCAGCTGCTTGCCCGATACCCGCGGGCGGTGCGACGTTTCACCACTGTCGGACTTTACACTATTCCGCGCCGAATAGCACAGCAGAAGCACGTAGAGCGTATATCCTCGTCTTCAGTGGACCCCCACAAAAACAGGATAAACCGGCGAAGCGTCCGTGGCAGACTGAGGAGCAAGAAGCACTCGCGGCACTGAAATCGTTAGCGGTAGAGCGAGTATAAGACGCATCCGTTTACGTAAGGCGATGTCTCAGTGTCTTTCCAGTTCCTTGTATTTGTCTACAGTCAACCAAAAGGTGGTATTTGAAATTATGAAAATTGTCTGTACTGGCATCAGCTGTTCGGGTCGCAAAGAGTTGATGGCGAATTTTAAGATACTCTGCATGAAAAGAAAACTGAGCATCGGATTCTTCAGCGTCGGCGATGTTATGCACCGCGCCGCTGCGGAAGCCCGTGTCCATTTTACAGACAAAGTTCTCGATTCGGATCCAGCAGTACTATCGTTGGCGAGGCGCACTGCTTTCTACGAAATCGCACGACGCGCCGAATCCTATGAACATGCCATCATCGGGTTACACGGCTGCTTTCGATGGCGCGGGAGCCTCATTGAAGGGTTTTCTTTCAAAGATATTGAAATCCTTCTACCCGACCTCTTGATTAACGTCGTTGACAATATCGCCGATATATCGGAACGGATGCAAGAAAGTTCACAATGGTCAGGGATGGGTAATGCGACACTCAATGTCTGGTTGGACGAGGAGGAGTTCCTGACGCGGCAAATCGCAAATCTCACGGAAAAGTCATACTACACTGTCGCAAGGCAACACAATCTTGAGAATTTTTATGAGCTGCTCTTTTCGTCAAAACCGAAATTTTACCTCAGTTACCCGATTACACTTTTAAGAGATACGCCCAAGGAAATTGAGAAAATCCGAGAGATTGGCGAAAAACTGAGTCGCTCCTTTATTGTCTTTGATCCGCTCACAATTAAAGATATGGCACTGGTGACCGCTGGCGGAGAAGGGAGTAGTGGCACAGAGGATATACCTCCAACTATGAGTGAGATGGGTGAAGACGTGATCCAACAGATTAAAACGCGAACAATCTCCCGGGATTATCAATTCGTCCATCAAAGCGATTTTGTAGTTGTCATCTATCCTACGGACAAATTATCTCCCGGTGTCCTCAGTGAGATGAACTACGCTTCTCGCCATAACAAACCGGTGTATGCAGTTTACACTGGCACGCGGAGTATCTTCTTTGAGAACTTGTGTGATCGGATTTTTGACACCTTTGAGGAATTAGCAGACTTTCTGACGACTACGTATAAGGTAGACGAAAGTTGATACCCAATTAAGAAGATAATATTCTAAATTCTGACCGAGTGGTGCGTCGGCGCATCACCCCCACTATAGTTGAAAGGTTTATATCCTATGGTTGATGCGTATTACACAACTGACGAATCGCATTATAATGAGTGTATTGAGAAGGGCACTATTGTTCCGACGAAAGATTGGTATGGTAAAAGGTTTTACGTTGAGGATTTTTTAGCAGGCGATCACAAGTATATTTTTATGTTTGTCAATGATCGCTATAGTATTTTTGACGAGGACGGAAAGGATAACACTTTCGGTTTTGTCTTGAATGCCGAGTTGTTGGTCACAGAGAGCAATGCCCTTGTAGGACCCGACTTACTAAACGAATATCGCTCTCTGATCAACGAATGCGCAACGTTTTCTGTTCAACAAAACCCCGCACTAAAAAATGTCCAATTGATTGTTCGAGGCGTGCTCGCCGGTGCTGTCACCGACCGGGGGTCGCTGAGACGATGCTGCTTTTCAGAACACGTGTATCTGAACTTCAAAACGAACGCCGCTGTCAAGGAGAGGTGGCACTGAAACGTTTGCGAGAATCAACGGAGCCGTTGGAGCTGCTTGTCGGTGGGTCTTCACCGTCACCGAGATAGCATAGTGCCTTGATGCTATGTCCCGACACAATACTATGAAAATCGGTATCCTCTCCCGGGGACCTCAAAACCACTCTACGCGCAGCCTCACCGAAGCTGCTCTCAATGCAGGACATGCCGCTGAAATTTTAGACCCTTTCGGTTTTTACCTCTATGTCGGTGGCACCCGGAACCGCATCACATATCACGGAAAACCAGTAGGGGATTTTGATGTTATAATGCCACGGCTCAGTCGCACAACAGTGCAATACGGCGAAGAGGTCGTAGCACACTTTGAATGGATCGGCACCCCTGTAATCAATCGCGCAAAACCGATCGCTGCAGCACGGCACAAATTCCACTCCCTACGTATCCTCGCACAGCACGACTTACCCATCCCACCGAGTCTCACTGTCGGTTCCGCTGCATTTTTAGAAGACACCGTAGCCGAAATGGGAGATTATCCGTTTATTTTAAAACCGTTTTACGGAACACACGGCAGAGGTATTATGTTGTTAGATACACCGACATCGCTCACGTCGACAGTGGGCGCGTTGTGTGATCTCCATCACGATTATGTGATTCAGTCTTTCGTTACGGAAGCAGACGGGGTTGACATCCGTGTCCTCGTCGTAGGCGATGAAGCAGTCGCGGCGATGAAAAGAAGCGCGCCGCCGGGCGAATTCCGTGCGAATATTCACAAAGGCGCGTCAGGAAAAGCCTTCATGCTACCGGATGAAATACAACCGCCTCGCTATAAAAGCCGCAGCTGCGCTTGAATTAGAAATAGCCGGTGTCGATTTACTTGAAACGAACGACGGACCTGTTGTTCTGGAGGTCAATCCGTCTCCCGGTTTTGAGGAACTGGAATCGGTCACTGGACTTGATATTGCAGCTGCGATTATCGAATTTGCAACGACGTTTGCACAAAACCGTTGATGCACGCGAATCCTTTTTATAGTAAAGCCCACAATTAACTATACACTTGAGTTGGCGAGGTTAGGAATGCAGATCGCATTTGGGCGTGTACGCCGCAAAACCTCGCCAGCGTAGACAAGGGAGGTCGGGGTTAGAAACCCCTCCCACAGGTTACTGAAATGTCCATTTATTTTCGAGCTTCACTATAAATGATCGGTCTTCGTGCTGCCCTCTATTACATTTCGGGCAGGTTTCTGGTTTATTCGGTTTCCTTAATCAAAAACCATCGTGAAACGTAGTGGAACGATGTACAACGGCCGATCATTAGACATTATATTGGTTTAATTGTGTGTCTGTGTTCATCTATTTTTCGCTATCTTATAGGCACATTTTGCTTAAAAGCGAAAAAACAAGGACAGAACTAGCAAATTACAATCTCTAAGAAATAACAACGTGAAATGTGAATTTACTAAAAGTTAATTAGCAGAATGTGTTTTTAAATCGCTATAATGTCTATTAGAAAAACGGTTGTATGTATGGATGATACCCCGAAAAAAATCTTGATGTTCAATCACGAATTTCCACCGATCGGTGGCGGTGGTGGTTGGGTAAGCTACTTTTTAGGCAAACACTTCGCGGCGGCAGGACACGATGTGCATCTGATTACTTCACAATTTCGCGATTGCCCGAAAGACGAGAAGGTGGAAGGCTTTCACGTGCATCGCGTACGTGCACTTCGGAAAAATCCTGATGTATGTGCCGTCCACGAAATGCTGACTTACGCGATAAGCTCAAGTCTCTATGGATTGCGGTTCGCTAAACAGTTTCAACCCGATATCGTCCAAGTCTTTTTCGGTATTCCTGCCGGTGGCGGCGCATATCTTCTGCAAAAACGTCGCAACGTGCCGTATGTCGTATTTCTGGGGGGACGGGACGTACCGAGCCGCAACCCTGATCCGCCGTATTATCGGTGGTTATATCTGCTCCTGAAACCGGCCATCCGAGCGATTTGGCGCAATGCTTCAGTCGTCGTCGCGTGTAGCGAAGGCTTACGCGAACTTGCACAGGAAACGGATACGGATGTGAAAATGGATGTGATTCCTGACGGTTTAGACTTAGCGCGTTTTAAGCCGAGGTCCCCACCCGTTACTGCGGAGCGGGAACAACGCAATGCCTGTCCAAAAAAAGTCCAGATTCTCACAATCGGGCGGCTCATTCCGCGCAAAGGATTCCAATTTCTAATTCGCGCGCTGCCTCAGATTATTGAAAAAGCAGCACACAAACTTTGAAATTGAAATTGTCGGCGATGGTCCGTATCACGGAGAACTCCTGAAATTGGCGGAAAGCCTCGCTGTAGCCTCACACATCCACTTTGCGGGTTCAGTACCGTATTCGGAATTGCCACAAAAATACCAAGATGCGGATATCTTCATTTTACCCTCACTCGCGGAGGGGATGCCACTCGTCGTTTTAGAAGCGATGGGGACAGGACTCCCGATTGTTGCCAGCCGCGTTCAAGGCATTGATGAACTTGTCGTAGAAGGCGTTAACGGCGCGCTGTTCGATCCGGGAGATGTTGACGGGCTTGCGAGCTCTCTTATCAAACTAATTAACGCCGGTGAAGGCCGCGTTGAGATGGGCAAAGCGAGCATTGAACGTGTTGAACCGTACGATTGGAAAAACATAGCCGACGCTTATTTAGCCCTCTATGCTGATATTCTGTCTAAAGGAGAAAATACACATGCT
Source organism: Geodia barretti (assembly GCA_030341885.1). Classification (NCBI taxonomy): domain Eukaryota; kingdom Metazoa; phylum Porifera; class Demospongiae; order Tetractinellida; family Geodiidae; genus Geodia; species Geodia barretti. The sequence continues at coordinate 21,739 of CASHTH010002203.1, forward strand.
CCCAACTAAGATCCTTGCTATCGGGGCAGGCGGTTTACAACGCGCCCTGACCCACGAATTTGTCCATATCCTCAACGAACGGAATCTCTATAACGGCGGTATCTTCGTCGGACAGCCACGTGGCACTGAGAAAGCCGATGCCTTTAACCAACAAAACGGAATATATCATGTCGTCACGTTTGACCTAAGTGGTATCCACGATATCCGACAGGTTTCGAGCGTTGTCGGTGCGACTACGCTCGCTACAGAAGCCGGTCGTGAGCAGTTCTATGCCCAAGCCGAAAATCCGCTTGACCTTATCCTTATCGGTGTAACCGAAGCTGGGATCGCTAAGGGTGAACTGGCGATGGATGTGCTGGATGAGACCCTCTACCGCTATTTTTGCCACCACGGTACAGACGCGACACTCTGTGTCATCAATACAGATAACCTCCGAAATAATGGCGATGTTATTCGCGATATTCTTTGCAACGAATATCCAAGACGGAGCGATGATTACGCGAAGTGGTTGGAGACAAATGTCGGCTTTCTTAACGAAATGGGCGACCGACTCGTGCCACAAGTCTATGCCGTTCCTGATGAAATTCAGGCATCCGCACGCGCACAAATTGAGCATTCTGATGAATTAATAACATACGCGGAGACACTATCTGCAACACCGCTTATTCTGGAAGATTTAGACGACATGCTACGCGTCCCGTTTGGTGAACTTCAGGACTCCGGCGTTATTGTTAGTCAGGAGAGCATAGAACCGTTTCACGATTGGAAACTCCTTTTGGTGAATTCTGTTCATGTACCGGGGATTACACACAAAGGGGCACTCTCCTGCATCGAATATGTCACGAAGCAGGCGTCACACCCACCATTCGCACCACATCTGAACGTCTGATGAACGGATATGCCGAGATTGTAGAAGCGGACATCCCGATAACGGTAAAAGTGCAAGAGAATACACACTGGAATTCGTTAATCGCATTCGTCGAGTCAAAGACGACAATGCTCGGATTAACATCATTGAAACCGTGAAACTCCGCGAACGTGCCGCTGATATCGTCCGCTCACCGAACTATGATGCCAGCACAGAGCTCTTCAAATGCGATTTCGCCTATTCCTTCGCAACGGTGCTCCGATTTCTAACACCACACGCAATCTCGTCTCTTGATGACTACAAGAGTATCACCGATACCGGTACAAGCGTATGAATCCGAGACCCTGACCGACGATACAGGCATGCGTGCTGGAGGGGCGATTTGGCCGCGAGCCGAACAGACCTGGGAGAGCTGGTTTGGACTATTTTCTCCAATGCATGCACTATGTGCCCCCGCTGGGGGCAACATCACCAATGCGGTTTGAATAGAATAAAGACTTTATGAACGGATTGTCCAATATTATCATCGTTGGTTATGGAGAGACGTGTCTTGCGGTTTTGGAAAGCATCAATGCGGCAGAATAGTTGTCAGCAGTCAGTATGTGGCAGTTGCAAACGTTCTCAACTGCCACACGAGCTGCTGAAGGCTGAAAGCCGATTGTTAAAGGCTAATAACGCCTTTTTTGCGTTGGAGTACGGCATCGTAGAACCGCATTGTGCCAACGCAGTCTTGGATACTTGATACCGGTTCCCGACCCTCACGAATCGCATTGACAAACTCAGTAAGGCTAACGCCATCGCCAGTCAATTCGCCATTTCGCTGATCAGAGAAGTTTGAGGTGAAGGTGTTCCCAGATTCGGTGAAGTGTTGCGCACCCCACAACCCGTCTAAAACGATGTATTCGTGCTGGCCGGTAATTTCGATGTAATCATAATTGCGCTGCCACAAGCGTTGACTGCTCAACTGCAAACTTCCAACCGCGCCGTTTGCATATTCTACGGCGACAGCGAATGCGCCTTGCCCATCAACCTCGTTGTGAAAAACGCTGAGTTCTTTCACATCCGCACCGGCGATATGCCTCGCTAAGTCGAAATGGTGGATGGCGAAATCAAGCAGATAACTTTTGACCGTCGGATATTTCCCACTACAGAACGAGCAAAAAGTTGGGTGAGTTGCCCGAAGGATTCGGTCTGCATGATTTGCCTTGCCTCTCGCACACCGAGGCTGAACCGCCGCTGGAAGTTCACCATGAGTGTCTTACCGTGTTTTTCTGCGGTTTCTGCCAAGGTGATCGTTTCCGCGAGAGACGGGTGCTGGCGGTTTTGGTGTGAATACATGATACCCCGCCGCAAGTGTTTCAAGCACAAGTGGCTGTCTCGGGTCAGGTCCCATGGAGATAATGACTGCTTCTAAGTCTTCTTTTTCAAACATTTCGTGCCGATCGGTGTAATATCTACCTGTGCCGAATTTGCCGGCAGCGTCCTTAGCGCGATTTTCATCGGCATCGCAAACGGCTTGTAAAGCAACTGGGGCGAGATGAAGTGCGGGATAAATGGTGTGCCGTGCAAATCCTCCGGCACCGAGAAATCCAATCCGAAGAGGTTCCATATCTGTTTCCTTTTTTGGCTTTCGGCGGAGTAGCTATTCTGCTGACAGCCATAAAAAAATAAATGTTTGTATGCAATTTAGCACAACCTCGCACACTGTAAAGAAAATTTATGTTTGAGTACCAGACAACAATTAAAATTTCAATTCAACCTAATTGCGAAAATCATGTCAAAAGATAAAGTGCAGAATTTCTGATTGCTGCGGTTATAATACCAAATTAACCCCATTTGTAGCGCGAGGTCCCTGTGCCTCGCAATGCTGACTTGATCAAAAGACTTCTAATCAAGTTAATTTGGTATAATACAAAATTTGAATAGGACTAAAAAAGAGAATGCCTAAAAAAGTAGGTGACGAACGGCGAAACTTCCGATTTGCGCTGCTCCAAGGCACCTTCATGCGGATCAACCTCGCGTTTGCGGATTCAGCGACGGTGCTCCCTGCTTTTATCTATAAGTTAAGTGGTTCGGATCTTCTCGTGGGTTTAACCGGTTCAATGATGACAGCAGGTTGGATGTGGCCACAGCTGCTGGTGTCAAACCTACTTGAACACCGTCCCCGCAAAATGCCCTTCTACGCGCTCGGTATGAGCATCCGCGTGCTGGCATGGCTCGCCGTCTTTTTCTGCACCATCACAATTGGTGAGCAAAATCCGATGTTGCTTGCCGGTTCTTTCCTCGGACTCTATTTCTTATCTTCCTCCGCCATGGGCGTTTCGACGCTCCCGTACATGGACATCGTTTCCAAATCCATAGAGCCGCAGCGACGCGCCCGTTTCTTTAGTCTACGGCAACTCTACGGCGGTTTTTTCGCTATCTGGGTTGGGTTTCTTGTGCGTGCAGTGCTTGGGGACGAATCCGAATTTACGGGCATACTCGGTGGTATTACACAAGCTTTTAAAACTTTCACCATGTACTTTATCAGATCCGTCTGTAATGTGGAGACAGATCTCGGTTTTCCCTATAACTACGCTTTTCTCTTTATCTGCTCGGTGACCGCAGCCTTCCTCTCATTCGTTAGTTTCTTAGGTGTACGCGAACCGATTCATCCGGTTCAAGCGACACGGCAACCTATCTCACAACATTTAAAACAGGGACCGCATTTCCTTCGGACAGACGCGAATTACCGAAGATTCATTCTCTTCCGTGTTTTTGCGCACGTCTCTGGAATGGCATCCCCCTTCTACATCCATACGCAGTTGAACGATCTCGGATTTTCTGAGGCAACGATCGGCTTTTTTATCGTCTGTTCCGCGCTGAGCGGCGTGATTTCAAATACAATATGGGGGTATATTGGCGAAAAGTATGGGGTGCGCTGGCTACTGATTATCACCGCAGGACTGATGGGCATCCCTCCCGCACTCGCCTTTTCTTCCGGTGTGTTGCCAGCGTCGTTACAGATGCCAGCCTTTTTGATGATTTTCATAGTCGGTGGCGTTTTGTCAAACGGCATGATGGTGGGTTTCATGGCATACATGCTCAATATCGCGCCACCCCGGAACCGTCCGACTTACATCGGTTTTATGAATACGTTACTCATGCCCGTGAGTTTCGCACCGGTGTTAGGCGGGCTTCTCGCACCCCATATCGGTTACCGGTGGCTGTTCGCTATCTCAATCGGCATCTGTCTCGTCGCCTTCCGTATTGCGACAGGTCTGCAGGAAATTATGCATGATAATGAGGTAGAAGCGGAAACCGAGGCGTAACCGTTTATTGCTTTCTCCTTTCTCTTATACAGGGCTTTGATGCCGTTATTTTTCTACTGCATAGTTGACGGTTTTTGTGGTATACTTAAGAAATAGGACTTACGCAAAATTGTGCCAGCACACGTCCCTTGCTATGGAAACACAAAACACTTATCAACATGGACTCCGGTGCAGTTAGGAAACCGCACCAGTGAAGTGCGTAAGTCCTATCTATGATAAAATAGCGAACGATTGATAAGAACAAGTCACACATCACACATTTGATTCTACGTGCTGTCACGAATTCTCAATTCACAACGCTCTGGTATAATAAAAGGAGGTTATGACGAATGAAAATCGTAATGCCGAATTTAATGCTTGCGAGTTTAATTGTTCTGAGTCTAATGTTTGCCAGTGTCAGCAGTGCCGAATTGGATCCAAAAACCGTTGTCGGGATGTGGCTCTTTGATGAGGGCAAGGGTGATACTGCAGTGGATTCCTCTGAAAATGGCAATGACGGGGAACTTGCGAACGGTCCGAAATGGGTAAAGGATGGTAAGTTCGGATCCGCGCTGGAATTTGATGGAAATGAGAGTAAAGGACATGTCGTTGTCGGGAATTTGGGTTTATCTGGGGCGGTTACATTGATCTTGTGGGCGAAACCGAGTGATGCCGCCGATGATGATCGGTTAATATCGAATCTCAGTGGGCCAACGAATCCGGCTTTCTCAATTCGGTTCCAAAGTGGCGCGGTTGACATTTGGGGCAGGGCGTGGAAACCCGTCATCCCAAAATTTGATGACAATCAATGGGGACACTATGCGTTTGTATTGGATGGCGAGGGAAACGCGACGGGCTATTACAATGGCAAAGAAGAGGACACAGTTGTCGATACCTATATTTTTACGGATATCGGTATCGGGGCAACTTTTTTGCATCAATGGGGACAATATTTTTCCGGTCAGTTCGACGAGATTGCATTTTTCGATGTCGCGCTGACTGAAGATGATATTAAAATCCTCATGACAAGAGGACTCAAATCCGCGTTGGCGGTTTACCCGGCAGGTAAATTAGCCACTACATGGGGAAATATAAAAGTCAACCCATAAGGATCGAGCCAAGTGCAAAGCAACCTTCATCAGCGTTTCCCGTTGCAGATAGAATCTGGTGTACTCAGGACACTCTTCGTCGTCGTGGCAATAGTAGTGGTAGGTCTCTCGGTTTCCTACGCGGAAGACCGTGTTGCGGGGCATTGGGAGGGACAGATTGACATTCTCGGTCAACCTATTGCCGTGAAGATAGATCTCGCAATCGATGACGGTGACTGGCGTGGAACGATCGACATTCCTACCCAAGGTGCGAAAGGATTACCGTCTATCTGACATCCACGTGTGGAAGAAGATGGTAGTCCGCGTCAATTCTCAATTCGCGGCGTACCGGGAATCCGACCTTCGATGGAAAACTACAAGATAGTGCCATTAGTGGCACATTCAGCCAAAGTGGTGCCACCTTCGGTTTCCGACTCTCTCGTGAGATTGTGAGTGGTCCCAAGAGACCGCAAGAACCCAAACCCCCATTCCCCTATAAAATCGAAGAGGTCGCATTTCAGAACGGTGTTGTCAACCTTGCTGGCACTCTGACGTTACCACTTGGTGAGGGTCCGTTTCCTGCGGTGCTGCTCATCTCCGGCAGCGGTCTGCAAGATCGAGACGAGACGTTGGTTGGACACAAACCGTTTTGGGTGCTTGCCGACCATCTGAGCCGTGCCGGTATCGCCGTACTCCGCGTTGATGATCCGGGTATCGGTAAGTCAACGCCACATCCGAAACCGCCAACAACAGCGGATTTCGCAACTGACGTGGAGGCAGGCGTGGCGTTCCTCAAGCAGGATGACCGAATTGGGACTGTTGGATTGATTGGACACAGCGAAGGCGGTCTCATCGCAACCATCGTCGCGAGTCACAGCAATGATGTCGATTTCGTGGTGCTGATGGCGGGTCCTGGTGTGCCCGGTGCCGAGTTACTACGGAAACAGAACGAACGCATTTTTGATGCAGCGGGCATCGCGGGTGAGCGTAAACAGAATTTACTGATGCTCCTTGATCGGTTGTTTACTATCTTGACTTCAGAAGATATGGCGGAAGACGCGCAGCGACAAGGGATCGATGAAATTGTCCGCAAGCAACTTGAAATTAACGGTGTTCCTCCGGCACAACAGGACGAGGCGCAGGTACAGGCACTCGTAGAACAGTCACTTACGCCTTGGATGCGCTACTTCTTGACTTTCGATCCGCGGCCTGCCCTTGAGAAAATTCGTGTTCCTGTCCTTGCTTTGAACGGTGAGTTAGACGTACAAGTTGATGCTGAGCAAAACCTCACCGCTATCGCTGAGGCTCTCAACAAAGGCGGGAATCGCAACGTCACCGTGCATCGCTTGCCGGAACACAATCACCTGTTCCAGCGCGCCAAAACAGGCTTAGTTAACGAGTATGCCGTCATTGAGGAGACGCTCTCACCGGTGGTGCTGGATTTAATCCGAGAGTGGGTGGTGTCGGTGAGACAATAAAGTGCCGTTTTTCGTTTTTTAAGGATGTATGCTAAGACGCTTTTCAAGAATACTACATCTCCAAATAGGGATTACCGAAAAAAAACGAGAGTTCATGATGAAAAAAACGTTATTTTCCAACTTTTTGACGCTCCTTATTGTTTTTTCAATGCTCCACCTACTGCCCAACACCTTCGCCCAAGACAACACACAGTGGGGGGTACCTGAGGGGGCAAGAGCCCGACTCGGTAGAGGCGGAACAGGTGAGATGCGGTATTCTCCCGACGGGACGCTCCTCGCGGTGTCAAGCGGCATCGGTATTTGGCTCTACGATACCGCAACCTATCAAGAAATTAGCCTGCTCACCGGGCAAAGCGAAGAAATCTTCAGCATCGCGTTTAGTCCTGACGGAAAAACAATTGCGAGTGGGTGTTATGATGGGACTATCCGTTTATGGGATCTCGGCACAGGTACGCACAAGACAAGGCTCACAACGTATAAGGTTAGTGTCAATAGCGTGGCATTCAGCCCAGATGGGCGCACACTTGTGTGTGGAAGTGACGATGGCACTGTCCACCTCTGGGATGCACACACCGGCGAACATCAGAAAACACTCACGGGACATACGGATAATGTCTTCTACAGCGTGGCATTCAGCCCGGATGGACAGACACTCGCCAGTGGGAGCCACGACACCGACACCATTCGCCTCTGGGATGCACACACCGGCGAACACAAGAAAACGCTCACAGGACATGCCGATGGGATTATAAGTTTATCGTTCACGCCAGATGGGCGCACCCTTGCCAGTGGGAGCTACGATAGGACTATCCGCCTCTGGAATGTACATACCGGCGAACATCAGAAAACACTCACAGGACATACGGATAATGTCTACAGCGTGGCATTCAGCCCGGATGGACGCACACTTGCCAGTGGAAGCGAAGACGGCACTGTCCGCCTCTGGGAAGCACACACCGGCGAACACAAGAAAACGCTCACAGGACATATAGGAGCGGTCTATAACGTCGCATTCAGTCCCGATGGACAGACACTCGCCAGTGGGGGTGGGAGAGAAGTCCGCCTCTGGAATGCCCACACCGCAGAACATCAAAAAACGCTCACGGGATATACCGAACAAGTCTCAAGTGTAGCGTTCAGCCCAGATGGACAGATACTCGCAAGCGGAAGTGATCCTGGCGAGACCGTTGACTTCTGGGATGGAGACACGGGTGCTCACAAAAAAACGCTCACTGGAGATATAGGACGAGTTTTCAGTATAGCGTTCAGCCCCGATGGAAAAACGCTCGCCAGTGGGACTCTTAAAAATCCGCCCCACTTGTGGGACGTGCATACTGGCACGCACAAGCAGGCATTCAAAGGACCGGCCCCGGTCTATTGCGTAGCGTTCAGCCCCGATGGAAAAACACTTGCCAGTGGGGGTTGGGAGGATATCCACCTCTGGGATGCACACACCGGTGAGCGCAAGAGAATACTTGAAGGACATACGTTGTGGGTGAGAAGCGTGGCATTCAGCCCAGATGGACAGACACTCGCAAGCGGAAGCGGCGACGATACCATCCGCCTCTGGGAGGCGCACACTGGCAAGCTCACGAACATACTCATAGGACATGCAGACGGTGTCATAAGTGTAGCGTTCAGCCCCGATGGAAAAACACTCGCCAGTGGGGGTGGGGACGGGACCCTCCGCCTCTGGAATGCACACACCGGCACATCCAAAATAACCCCCACCGGACATACAGATTGGGTTAATAGCGTGGCGTTCAGTCCCCGATGGGAAAATACTCGCTAGCGGAAGCAGAGACGGCAATATCCACCTCTGGGATGCGGATACTGGTGAACACAAGAAAACGCTCACAGGGCATACATTCTGGGTGGAAAGTCTCGCCTTCAGTCCCGATGGAAAAACACTCGCCAGTGGGAGTTTGGACAGCACAGTACTATTGTGGGAACTATTCGAGACACCGCCACCAACGCCACGATGACAGCCATTCAACTGATAACCTGAAATATAAGGAGAATCCCCTATGGAGCACCAGGTCCTCATTACAATTTCTGTAGTCGTCGTACTGATGTTAGCAAGTGAATTCAGTAGTATGATCGCAGCTGAACCCGAAGGGTTGATTGGTCGTTGGGATTTTGACGATGGAACAGGCACTGACCTATCTGGTAATGACAACCATGCGGTACTCGGCGGAACACAGATCTACGCGCTCGGTGAAGGACGCGCCTGCATCGAAATGATGCCGGATACAGAACCGTTGCGGATTCCCGTGCCTGAGAACTCTCCGCTTGCGATGTCGCGCGGCACAATCTGCTTCTGGCTAAATACGGCATGGGGTAAACCCAACATCCTCAAATACGATAACGAGGCAGTAGAACTCAACAACTATCGCGGCTGTTTTCAGGTGCGTTTCCAAGGTGAAAACGACTTCCGCTACTGGGACGGGATTCTTGATTACGACTGGCCACAGTACGACATGCGCGAATGGGCGTTCTATCCACATCTAAAAGCCTCAGTCGGCGACTCCGAGTGGCATCTGTTCGCGGTTGCTTACGACGATAAAGCAAAGCAGATCGTAGGTTGGCGTGATGGAGAGCAGATTGCAACTATTGATCTGTCGAAAGTAGACATGGAACCACTACGCCGCGAAGGTCTAACAGAGATTCACACCGGTGAAGGGTTTGTCGGTTATCTCGACGATCTGCGTATCTACGACAAACCGCTGAACGACACAGAAATCCGCCAGATTTATAATGCCACCAAAGCCATCTATGCAGGTAGGCAGGACACGAATCTGACCGATAAAGAGCAAAACATCTACAAATACCAAGAAGTAGACGGGACGCTTTACAAGGCGTGGCTGCAGTTCAATCCACCCACCAAACAACACAATCAGGATTTATTTAAAAATATTGTTGCTGAAGGCGAAAATTCAACCGTACAGACAGCCGGTGCTGAATTGGCGCAAGCGATAGAATCAATGTTCAGTTTCAAACCTTCTGTCTCGGCAACCCACCCTGTTTCTGGATCAACAAGGATTATCCTTGGCACAGTTGAAACCTCTAAATGGATCCGCAATTTTGCCGATGAACTCGGACTGGATCGGATCGAACGGGACGGATTCGTCATCAAGACGTTGAAAGAGGGCACAGACGTTGCAATTACCGTCGCTGGGAAAATTCCGGCAGGCGTTGTTTTTGGTGCGTTTGACCTAATGCGTCGTATTCAACTCGGGCAAGATCCGCTTACCCTTGATGTAGTTGAAAACCCGCAGGTACCTATCCGCATGGTGGCGCACTGGTCCTACTTCCGTGGGTTTTTGGGGGACAAGTGGCGCGGTGGTGGTAGAGACGCTTCAATTTTCTCTTGGGAAGAGCTGCGCACCGGCGATACCCAATTGATTCGCGATTGGGTGCGTATGCTGGCATCGTGTGGTTGGAACGCGCTCTGTCCGAGTGAGATCAACTGGCACTACCGAAACAATTTCTTAGAACATCTCGATGAGGTCGAAAAACTTGGAAATATCTGCCGAGATTACGGGATCAAACTCTATTGGAGTCCGAGTTATCTCCTTGCACTCGACCCAAAAACCGCCGACGCAATCTACGCCAGAGTCCCCGACTTCGGCGGATATATGATGAAACTCGGCTCAGAGAAACAGAACGGCGACCCGCGTCCACCGATGGTGAACCGGATTGCTGACACGTTGAAACCACACGGTGGAACTGTCCTCGTCCGAGCATTCGTCTACGGCAACCTCCGATACACACCAGAACCCTACCGAAATCTAATCCCCTACGATCTGTTTGCGCATGAAGATGGCAACTTTCGAGATAACGTCGTTATAATTCCCAAGGGCAGCCCTATGGATTGGGACCTTGCGGCACCCATCCCCGCACTTGATGGCGCGATTCAAAAAAACTTATCTGGAAGTGAACTCGTCATCGACAAAAGCTGGCCCGTCTCTTGGGTCAAGAAATGGAAATGGTGGTTTGAACAGGATACCTATCGGGACGGACCCGGAAGTCTGAACAAATCCAGTGTAGACTGCATCATGGGTGTGTCTATGATTGAACCTTCGCCAGCATGGACAAAATGCCCACTGAACGCTGTAAACTATTACGGACTCGGACGACTCACTTGGAACCCGGATCTAACAGTAGACGATATTTATACAGAATGGATCCGACAGACATTCGGCGATGATCCAGAGGTACTTACGACAACCAAGACCCTCTTGATGATGCTTGAAGAAGTTACGCGCAAGTGCTACAACTATCGCGGGTATCGCGGCGTGTGGCTCGATTCCAGCGACGACGGTATGACCCAAAACAAGACCCCCTATATCGTGAATAAGAAAGGCATGGGCGTTCTAACACCTACGTTGCAAGAACGGGTACTGGCACAGTACGCACCGGGATTGCGCAAGATATATGGAGACCCGTTACGTGGGGAGGCGCACCTCACCACCTTCCATTTCGCAGCACATGACCAACCTCTCTCCATCGGCAGAACCCTCATACAAGACATCTACGCCAACATGGAAGAAGGGGTCGAAATGGCTTCGCAAGCAGCCGAACTCTGGAAAACACTTCAGGGAAAAATAGATCCACACAGATACGAATACACTCTAAAGACCTTGGCAGACTACGCCACATCCGTACGCAGCCTTACTCTTAAGAAATGGGTAACGAACTTTGAAGCACATACCGGCAGGACCCCGTCTGAACACACTTGCAGAACTGACGCAAGAGGCACTTGCGAAAGTTGGCACATATAATGTCCGGCATTTCGGTACTGTTGCCGATGGCAAATCGGACGATGCAGACGCAATCAACCGAGCCATTGATGCCTGCAACGCCGCTGGGGGTGGCACCGTCTTTGTGCCATCTGGGGTTTATGCAACGGGCTCCATCTACCTGAAAAGCAACGTCTCCCTTGCCCTTGATACTGGTGCTGCACTCAAATTTTCCTCGTCAGATACCGATGTTTCGCTGCTTATCGGAAAAGACTTAGAAAACGTGAAAATCTACGGTCCTGGCACCCTCAACGGAGTAGGCAATAACGGCATTACGCTACGACACTGCAAGAATATAGAAATCCGAAACTTGAATGTCCATAACGGTGGCAATTCTGCCGTCTTTGTGATGGAGTGCGATGGCGTGCTGGTGGACAACATCAACATCCGAACAGATCAGGATGGACTCAACCTCTCCGAATGCTGTAACGTAACGGTTAGCGACTGTCGCATTGACGCAGTCCACCGCGAGTACGGAAGACCTGTAGATGGTGGTGCCGCAATAAAATTTGATGGCGAAGTCTCCGCGTCCGATAACATCACTGTTCAAAATTGCTTTCTTGCCAACGGTGGGAGTGTGGTTGAAGCCGACACAGAGAGTAGTCCCCGCAATATCCGTTATGAGAACGTTCGGGTTCTCCATAGTTTACCTATAGCGCACACGCACTAAAGACGTAACGCTCTGCTGGATTGGAATATCAGAGGTAAATTCTCAGTGCCTTAACGAGGTTATAGACAATGTATCTCAATAAAAAAATTATACCTCTGCTATTAGGCGGTTTTCTGTTATCCATAGCAATAGGTTGCATCACGGATACCCCCGGCCAATCTAAGCAATCTAAAAACACGTATGTCTTTAACCGTGCTAATACCGAAAATGCCCTAGATCGCACCGAGGCATTTACATCAAATCTACCGATTGTGATTATTGATACGTCTGGACAATGGATTCGCGACGAACCTAAAATTCCGGCGCGGATGAAGATTATTTACGATCAATCTGGCGGTAGGAACGCATTGGATAGTTCCCATGTTGATTTTGAGGGGGGAGATCGGTATAGAGATCCGCGGGAAGACTTCGCAAGGGTTCAGGAAAAAGCAGTACGGTATTGAAACTCAGGACGAACAAGGTAATGACAAAGATGTTTCGTTGTTGCAATTGCCAGCGGAATCGGATTGGGTTTTAAATGGACCCTATTCGGATAAAACGCTCATGCGAAATTACTTGGCGTACGAGTTCAGCAATCGAATTGGCAGATACGCAAGTAGAACAAAGTTTGTTGAAATGTTTCTGAATGACAGGGGGGATGCGACAATCGGAAACAGACATTACGTCGGGGTCTATCTACTGATAGAAAAGATTAAGCGCGGAAAAAACCGCGTCGATATTCAACCGCTAAAACCCGCGGACAGCACGGGTGGTTATATCCTGAAAATTGACAAGATGGACCGCTATGAAACCTATTTCTCCACTCGTTACGGGACACGGTTGTTTCATGTATATCCGAAAGGATACGAGATGTCTGATGCCCAAAAGGCATGGATTCAGAACTATATGAGCGAATTTGAAGCAGCATTAGCTGGCAAGGATTTTAAGGACCCGGAACACGGATATGCCAAGTACATTGATATTGACGCTTTTATCGACCATTTCATCATCAATGAGCTTTTCAGAAATATAGATGGATTTCGGAACAGCACATACATGTACAAAGACAGAGACGGCAAACTGACAATGGGACCCGTCTGGGATTTCAACTTATCAATGGGCAATTCAAGTTTCAGTGAGGGTTGGAAAACGGATGGATGGCTCATTTATACAAACCGTGTCCCCTTTTGGTGGGATAGACTCCTAAAAGACAGGAACTTCAGGCAAAAACTCGTCAAGAGATGGCAAGCACTTCGGAGAGATGAACTCGCCACTTCAAGGCTCCTTGACGAGATTAATCGAACTGCTAAGTATCTGTCCAAGGCACAAAAACGAAATTTCCAGAGATGGCCCGTGCTGGGTCGTCGTGTTTTCGGTAATCCCAATTCTGGTCTGCCCACATATCAACAAGAGGTGCAACAGATGAAAAAATGGTTACAGGCTCGGCTGAAATGGATAGATAAGCATATTGAATCGCCACGTCCACCGACTTACAGCATTCGGAGACTAAAAGACTTCTGATAAATAAAAACGCCTAACCGACAGCCGACAACTGATAACCATTTACTATCTTTCTGAAATTATGCACCTTTTTGGCATACAAATTGCGTCATTAATAATTGAAACCTTCAGTCCATCTATACGCTATCGGTGAGTAAATTTTGCCCGATTTCGTGCAATTAGGCATAAAACATGCCCGATTATGTGCAGTTCTTCTGGGATTTTTGCAAAAAGTAGAGCAGGACTGTATTGTTCAAATCGGCACAGAATTTGCTGATGTTAGTTGTATAGAGTGATAAGGTTTTCATTCGGTACGGAAAAAGAAGCATTTTTACTGTCTTTTCAAGAATCGGTGTCTCTATAAGGCAGAGGCATTCAATTTTTCGCTTTCTGGAAATTTCCTATTTTCAAGAAAATCGAAGTAACTTTCAACAAAGATATGGTAAAACCCACAATTACCTATACATTGGCGAGGTTAGGAATGCAGATCGCATTTGGGCGCGTACGCCGCAAAACCTCGCCAGCGAGGGAGAGTGCGGAATTGTTATTCATTGAAATGTAAACATATTTTCGGGTTTTACTATAATAAGTATTAAGCACCTGTTGTACAGTCGAGATGACCGCAAGGAAATGGAATATCTACATCGTTTATATCACTAATACCATCGCCAAAAATGAGCAGATAAAGCAGAGGCGTGTCATTTTTTACGATTCAGCACAGCGAGATGTCTATAACACACCGCGGCTTTACGGGCTTCCCATACAGCCGAGCGGTATCGGAAGACGCAACCTAAGTGCACGTCTGTCCTCAAAAGTGGAATGGAAGTTGATGCAAATACGACACGCAGATCGGAGGATTTCCCAGTCGTGTGAAATCAACACCGCAATAGACGTAGAAAGAGATCGAGGCACTTTTAGAGAAAGTAAAAACCTCCGTTCTGACCTCCGATCTGTCCGCAAAATCGGATCATATAGATCAAGTATGGACATGATTTAAAACGACTTCCGCCAAACCCTGAAGGTATTTTTATTCATGAAATCTTTGAACATCACATGTCAATGGACTATATTCATTACATAGCCAGTCAACGCAAGTTCAGATAATTGGCGAAGGTATTGTATCACCTGATCACATAATTTCGCGCCAATAACACGAAAGGAATCTAATGACAACGACACCAAATACTGACACAATGCATGCCGACGATGTTGCTGCAATTGACGAACTGCGTAACGTCTACAACCAATTAAAACAAACACTTGCCAAGATCATCGTCGGTCAGGAGCAGGTTATCGAACACTTAGCGATCTGTCTGTTTTCTCAAGGACACGCACTCTTGATGGGCGTTCCGGGCTTGGCGAAGACGCTGTTAGTGAACCGGTTCGCTGAGACGATGGCATTGCAGTTCAGTCGAATCCAATTCACACCCGACCTGATGCCGATGGACATCACCGGCACCGACATCCTTCAAGAGGTCCCAGGCGGTAGGCGGGAATTCGAGTTCGTAAAGGGTCCCCTGTTTGCCAATCTTATTCTCGCCGACGAGATTAACCGTGCCCCCTCTAAAACACAGGCTGCTATGCTTGAGGCGATGCAAGAATACAAAATCACAGTCATCGGCAGAACATACCAACTGACACCGCCGTTCTTCGTGTTGGCGACCCAGAACCCCATAGAACAGGAAGGGACGTATCCGTTGCCGGAGGCACAACTGGATCGTTTCATGTTCAGGATTGAAGTAGACTACCCGGCGCGTGCTGAGGAGATAGAGATTGCCCGCACCACGACCGGTCTGGCACTTCCAACGCTTGAACACGTCCTGACAGGTGAACGGGTGCTTGCCTTTCAAGACCTCGTGCGACGTGTGCCGGTAGCAGAGCATATCTACGAATTCGCTGTTGATTTAGTCCGTAGCACTCGTCCAAAAGGTGACGCATCCCCTGATTGGCTAAAACCGCTTGTCGCTTGGGGTGCCGGTCCACGGGCAGTTCAATACTTAATCTTAGGGGCGAAGGCACGTGCGGCACTTAGTGGCAGCTACATGGCGCGACTTGAAGATGTCGTCGCAGTGGCGGCTCCAGTGCTGGCGCATCGCGTCATTACATCCTTCGCGGCGGAATCCGAAAACATCACCAGCCAAGACCTCGTCAACCGTCTCGTTGAAGAGTTGTCGGAACAGGGGTAAACTATGGCATTGCAACTCAAACGGGATTACCTCAACCAGAAGGTCCTGGAACGTCTCTCCACGCTTCAATTGCACGCTCGACTCCCTATGGTAGGAAGTGTATCCGGTAAACATCGGAGCCCTATTCGCGGTTCCAGTCTTGAGTTTGCCGAGTACCGTAAGTACGTTCCAGGTGATGACACACGCCGACTCGATTGGCGTGCTTATGCGCGGAATGATCGTTACTACATCAAGGAGTTTGAAGCCGATACGAACTACGGATGTGCTTAGTCGTTGATACCAGCGGTTCGATGGATTTCGCATACAACGGTTCCGCAGGAACCGACGGGGAACCCGGTTTGAGTAAACTCGACTACGCACGTCGGGTGGCAGGCACCTTAGCCTATATAGCCGCCGTACAAGGTGATGCCGTTGGACTCTACTGTGCCGGCAACACGTTTTACAAAGAAATCCCACCAAAGCGGAGTGCTACGCACCTTAGCGTTGTCCTTGATGAATTAGGGACAATAGAGGCATCAGGCGAGACCGGGCTGGCTGACGTTCTCCACGAAACCGCCGAACGTATCCCACAGAGAGCACTAATCATCGTCATTTCAGATCTATTCATGGAACCCGGAATAGTGCGGAATTGTTTCGAGCATCTGCGGTTCCGTAAACACGATGTCGCCGTGTTTCATCTCATGGAGCAGAACGAACTGGATTTTGAATTCGATCGTCCGATGAGATTTGTTGACATGGAAGGTGGGGAACCTATACTCGCAGATCCGACTGTCATCGGTGCACAGTACCGACGCGCGATGGAAATATACCTTGAGAGTATGGACGAGGTTGTTCGCGACACCGAGGTTGACTATCATCGTATCTGCATCCACGAGGATCACGGGGACATATTGGCACGATTTTTGTTGGGACGGACACCCAAAAGACACAAGTGAGGAATAGTTGTCAGTTGTCAGTACGGAAATCAGCTACGCAGATTTTCTTTCGGTTGTCGGTTAAGAAGTCGTTTGGTTAAGTCAACAACCTCTTTAACCGATAACCGATAACTGATAACCGATAACCACTCTTTCGATAACTGACAACTATTTAAAAGGATTGACGCAATGAGTTTCCTACAACCGTTAGCATTAATCGCGCTTCCCTTGATGGCACTGCCGATCATCATCCATCTAATCAATCAGCAACGGCACCGGACGATTCCTTGGGCAGCGATGATGTTCCTTATGCATGCGAAGCGCATGAGCAGAGGTATGGCACGCCTTCGGCACCTTCTTATTCTACTGATGCGCGTACTCGCTATCGGGGCTTTGATTTTTGCCATTAGCCGTCCACTGTCCGGTGGATGGTTAGGAAGCGTCGGATTGAGTAAACCTGATGCCACCCTAATTCTTCTCGATCGCTCCGCCAGTATGGAAATGCAAGACCTGCAGGCAGGTGAATCAAAAAGATCCACCGCACTGAAAAGACTCGCACAATTGTTGGAGCAAGGGGATTACGGAACTCACTTGCTTCTCATTGATAGTGCCAGCGGTCAGATGCAGGAAGTGGATTCACCGAAGGCTCTATTGAACCTACCTATCACCGGTGCGAGTGCCACCAGCGCAAATATCCCAAGTATGCTTGAAACGGCGTTAGCGTATCTCGAGGCTAATGAATCGGGACGCGCCGAAATATGGATCTGTTCGGACTTGAACGAGAATGATTGGGATGTTCACAGTGGTCGTTGGAACGCGATACGCGAAGCGTTTGTCCAGTTAGAGGGTGTCCATTATTTCTTACTGGCATACACAGATCCGCCTTCAAGTAACTTGTCGGTGAGAGTGGAAAACGTGCAACGGTGGAAACGTGGCAATGATGCGGAACTTATTCTTGATGTAATGGTGCGGACAAACGGGAATAGCGGTGGCACGCGGCGAGTCCCGATTGAGTTTGAAGTCAACAACGTCCAATCTGTCGTTGAAGTGGAGCTTGACACACTCGGTGCCTCTTTACAAGGACATCGTATCCCTATTGATGCCAAACTCAGCTCAGGTTGGGGATCCGTGAGTTTACCCGGTGATGCGAACCCGTTGGATAATCGGTTTTTTCTTTGTCTTTTCAGAACCACCGGTGCGAAAGGCAGTTGTCGTCAGTGATGATAAAAGGATCGGCGAAGCGTTCCGTCGGGCACTTGCTATTCCATTGGATCCCCGACTACAACACCACGCAGATGTGATTCCCGTGAACCGAGTCGCAGAGATTGACTGGGAAAGTACGGGACTTTTGATCTGGCAAGGGGCACTACCGAGTGGATTGGTGGCGGAACAGATTGCGCACTTCGTCAACAGCGGACGTGTGGTTATGTTCTTTCCACCGGCGCAGAACGCTGGTGAACAATTGTTTGCCTCACACTGGGGCGACTGGCAGTCCGCTGACGGTAAGGAGGTCTCCAAAGTCGCATCGTGGCGTGGCGATGCCGATCTACTGGCACATGCGGAGAGCGGGGATGCCTTGCCTTTGAACGGACTCCGCACTTATCGTTACCGAACCCTTGAGAGTACTGGAACACCATTGGCAAGGTTTGACGATGATACCCCTCTATTAACTCGTGTGCCTACTGATCACGGGGCAATTTATTTCTGTAGTACGCTGCCCACAGCACAATTTTCTTCTCTTGAACGGGACGGTATAGTGTTTTATGTCATGCTACAGCGGGCATTGACTGAAGGGTGTCTCGCGTTGACTGCCGCAGCGCAACGCGATGCCGGAGTTGGTGTGCTTGCAGACCGAGATCAGTGGGAGTCGGTAGCTCCTGCTGAGAATACAGCGTCCCTTTCACAGCGTGAATTGCATGCGGGTGTCTATCGTGAAGGTGAATATTGGGTAGCCGTGAACCGCAGCCAAGCTGAGGACAATGCCAAGACATCGCCTGTTGAGACGGTGGATACGCTGTTTGATGGACTGTCGTACCGAAGAATTGATGTTGATGTCGGAGACACATCCGCCTTAGCGAGTGAACTCTGGCGTATCTTCCTCATCGCAATGGCGTTAGCACTCATTTTAGAGGCAGTCCTGAGTTTGCCAAGCCGGAAAACTGAGAGCAGCCCTCTAATCGACCTTGCAGGCGCGGATGGAAGGGCGGAGTAGCAATTGGCTGTCGGCTGTTAGCAGTCAGTTAAAAGGTTTCTGATTAAGTCAGACGCTTCTTTGCTGATTGCTGACCGCTGATTGCTGATGGCTAATAATTGGAGACACAAGAATGCAAGAACAACAGGGAAGCCTCGAATTTCTCTCAAGCAATTCCATTATGGTCTTAGGACTGTTTATCGTGGCTGTGGCCGGTGTCCTGTGCTGGTTGGCATGGCATCGCAGCGGTTATCGCATGCAAACAGGGTGGCTTGAATTGCTGCGTTTTGTACTGGTCTGTTTAGTGGTTGTCACGCTGAATCAACCCGAATGGTTGAAGACACAACCGCCGGATCGACGTTCAACGCTCGCGGTGCTCTGGGACCAATCTAAAAGTATGGAGACGCGGGATGTCTTTGACGATCAAGACCTCTCCGGCGAACGCAAGAGCCGCGCTGAAACGATTCAACCGCTGATGTCCGAGGAAGTCTGGAAATCGCCTGATACTACTGATCTTAATGTGGTGTTTG
Organism: Geodia barretti; assembly: GCA_030341885.1. NCBI lineage: Eukaryota > Metazoa > Porifera > Demospongiae > Tetractinellida > Geodiidae > Geodia > Geodia barretti. The sequence goes on from CASHTH010002203.1 coordinate 41,235, forward strand.
AGCCGTTCTCTTCACAGTTGGACCCAGCAGAAGAAGCAACAGATTTGAATGCTGGACTGTCACACGTTCTGGACAACCATGCAAATCTTCGCGGCGTAGTGCTTCTGTCAGACGGCGATTGGAATATCGGTAACTCCCCCGTGGAGGCAGCCACACGGTTTCGGATGAAAGGGATTCCCGTCTTCGCAATAGGAATCGGTAGTAAGGTACCACTACCGGATATCGAGTTAGTCAGGATGGATGCGCCAACTTTTGGGGTGACAAATAAGCAGCTTCGCATTCCGTTTGTTGTCCGTAGCACCTTGGGACAGGACCGGGATGTGAGTGTTACCCTAAGGGTCAATAAAGAGGCGACGGTTACCAAGGTTGTTCGCGTCCCGCTATGAGCCAAGCGCAAGATAACATCGTCTGGACACCACCAGCGACAGAGAACTATACGTTAAACCTGCGTATCGCACCGGACGCTGAGGAATTGATCCCCGAAAATAATGAGATCTCCGCCCCGATATCCATACGCGAGGAACAATTGAGAGTCCTTGTCATCGAATCGTATCCGCGGTGGGAGTACCGATACCTACGGAACGCCTTAGAACGGGATCCCGGCGTTGAAGTAACATGCCTCCTTTTTCATCCGGAGTTGCCAAATGTCGGCGGCGGTCGCACTTATATTAAACGTTTTCCTGACGCGAGGGAACTGAGTCGTTATGACGTAGTGTTTCTTGGCGATGTCGGTGTGAAAGAAGACCAGTTAACAGTCGAACAAACACGGGAATTACGGAAGTTAGTCAGTGCCCAAGCTTCAGGTCTCGTCTTTATGCCGGGACGCTCAGGATCCCACGATTCGTTGATTCCCGGCCCGCTTGCCGACCTCTATCCTGTGGTTTTGGACCCAGCAACACCTCAAGGTGTTGGCTCGAATATGCAGGGATATTTCGCACTTACTGCATCGGGGCAGCGCAGTTTGCTAACACGCCTCGGAGATACTGACCAAGATAATGGCGAAGTGTGGCGTAAGTTGCCCGGGTTTTTCTGGTACACCGGAGTCAAGCGAGCCAAGGCTGGCACCGAGACGCTGGCAGTGCACGATCAAGTCGCAACTGCTTCCGGACGAGTGCCATTAATCGTGACCAAAACGTACGGCACCGGTAAAGTATTGTTTATGGGGACAGACAGTGCTTGGCGTTGGCGGCACGGTGTTGAGGATAGGTACCACTATCGCTTTTGGAGTCAAGTCGCGCGGTGGATGGCATACCGACGACAGATGGCACAAAGCGAAGCAATACGATTGTTTTACTCACCCGACCGACCCAACGTTGATGACGTGTTGACGTTAAATGCCAACGCTATTGATAACGTGGGCGGTCCCTTAGATAGCGGTTCGGTTGTGGTACAAGCGATTTCGCCATCGGGCAAGACGCAGACAATTCGACTTCAACCCGGCACAGAGGATCTGGCAGGGTTGTTCGTGGGTTCGTTTGTGCCAAAAGAGCCCGGTAACTATCGCCTCGTTGCGAGTAGTAGTGAAACCGGTGCCTCTATTCAGACGGATCTATCAGTGCAAGGTTTGAATCGGGAACAACAAGGGCGTTTGGCACGTTTTGATGTATTGGACGAAATCGCTAAGATTACCGAGGGCAAGTTGGTACCGGTTTCTGAAGTGCCGAGTCTACTGGAGCATCTCGCAGCCTTGCCGGAGCCAGCACCGACTGTCCATCGCACGCGGATATGGGCGCACCCAATCTGGGCGGGCATCTTAGTCTTTCTACTTGGAGCGTTTTGGGTTGCAAGAAAAATGAACGGCGCGGTGTAATTCAGTTCTCTTGTAGAAGCACGCTGTATTCGCGGTCTTTGGAGCAAAATGCTTGAAAAAACTGAAAACTAAATAGCCCTGGGTTTACCTAAAATCAAATAGACACGTTCGGTAAAACGTGGTATTATATACCATCAAAAAGTGAATATGGAAGTCAAGCCGATAACCAACGACCAATTCTGAGTCAGAAGGAATTTACTACAATGAGCAAAAACTATAAAGTGGCAATAGTCGGTTGCGGTGGTATCTCTCACATGCACACTGGATGGTATTTGAAGGAACCGAGAGCAACGCTAACTGCAATTTCCGACATTGACCAAGCGCGCGTGAAAGCCTACGGCGAACAATACGAGGTCGAAAAGCAGTATACCGATTACATTGAAATGCTTGAGACAGAAGATATTGATATTGTTTCGGTCTGTACACGCCCGAAACACCATGCGCCGGTCGCGATTGAAGTCGCAAAACGCGGTGTGAAAGGGATTCTTTCTGAAAAACCGATGGCAGAAAATCTCGGACAGGCGCGGGAGATGCTTGAGACGTGTTCACAGCACGGTGTGAAATTAGCGATTGACCATCAGCTGCGGTTCAATGCGCCTTATGTCGTCGCAAAACAGATGATTGCCGACGGTGAGATCGGTGAAATCTTTCGGATTCATGGTGTCTGTGGCGGTGGCGACCTGAAGGACAATGCGACGCATACCGTTGATCTTATGCGATTTATATACGGTGATCGTCCGGTTAGTTGGGTGATAGGTCAAATCGAACGAATCGGCACGCCGACCAAATATGATCTGCATTCTGAAGATTTCGCGATCGGTTATTTCAAATTTGAAGACAATGTACGAGGTATCATTGAATCCGGTAGCGACACCGCCCCGGGTTATCACCATATCTACTGCTATGGGACAGAAGGTGAAATAGAACTGGCGGCTCCAGGTGGACCGGCGCTCCGTATTCGTAACCAGCAATCCGGAGGCGCGTGGGTGACAACAGAATTACCTTCGGAAATTAGCCCTGTACAAGACCTGATTGCAGCCATCGAGGAGGATCGAGAACACCGCTCAAGTGGTCATCAAGGATACGCCTCTTTAGAACTCCTTATGGCGATCTATGAGTCGTCCCGGAAACGGCAGCGGATTCATCTACCCCTTGAAGAGATGGAATCGCCATTGACCTTGATGGTTGATGATGGATGGGTATAGTTGTTATAGGGGTTTGAAATCCCACCAGCTGACAACTGAAAACTAATTAGGACTTACGCATCAAAACGCTGTTGGGATGGATGGCTTCGGCTTTAGTGCCCATCCGAACCTGAACGCATGCAGGGCACGGGGACCCTGCAGAACATAGTAGCGACGAACGTAAATTGCGTAAGTCCTGCTAATAATACCTTTCTGAAGAAAAATAAACTGTCTGGCAACGCCTACTGACAACTTATAACCGATAACCCATACGAGGAGATTTTTCATGGACCAAACACAAGCAAAATCGCGCCCACAAAAGGATGCAGTCAACTTGCCTCCACGTATGAAGGCGGCACTTGAACACTACCAGAAACGTGTGTGGATCATCAAACTCGCCGAAGGGACGCTGGCGGCGATCTTCGGTATCATGATTTCGTATCTTGTTGTGTTTGGCTTAGACCGTGTGTTTGATACGCCTACGCTTTTGCGGGTACTGATCCTACTCACTGGTATGGTGGGGATGGTGTTCTTTTTGCCGCTGAAATACTATAATTGGGTGTGGAGGCATCGGAGTTTAGAAGGCATTGCTCGGTTGTTGCAGCACAAATTTCCACGTTTTGGCGATCACGTACTCGGCATCGTGGAACTCGCTTCCAATAGGTCGGATAGATCGGCAAGTCCCGCCTTAATTGAGGCAGCGATGCGGCAGGTTGATGCCGAGGTAGCAAACCATAATCTGGCAGATGCCGTCCCGAATCCTCGACATCGTCGCTGGGCATGGGTGGCAGGTGTCCCCATAATACTGGTTGTCATCGGGATCATTGTGATTCCGGCAACGAGTCGGAACACACTCGCTCGATGGTTAACGCCGTGGCGGGACGTCGAGCGGTATACCTTTGCCCAGTTGGCAGGTAACAAAGACCGTCGCGTAGTCGCATACGCGGAACCCTTCGATGTTGAAGCCCGTCTTAAAGATGATTCTCCATGGAAACCTGAGTCGGGTGAGGCACAATACACTGATCAGACACCCATCGTTGCCGAACGGGACGGAGCATCCTACAAATTTCAGTTACCCCCGCAAACCAAGGACGGAAGCGTCGCACTCAGAATCGGAGACGCACGGCGTTCCATTCCAGTCGAACCCAAGTTGCGTCCTGCCCTAAAAGATCTCACTGCTAAAGTCCAATTGCCCGACTATTTACAACGCCAAGAACCACGAATAGATGATGTCCGCGGCGGAACCGTGAACTTAGTGAAGGGAAGTACCGCCACCTTAGAAGCCACCACTACACGTGAACTGTCAGAAGCAACTTTGAACAATCGTCCGCAAAAGGTGGATGGTGCACGCGTGACAACCGAACCGATATCGGTAGAGACGACGACAGAAATGCAACTGACATGGCGGGATCGCTTCGGTCTCTCTGCACGTGAACCACAAGTGTTACGATTCGAGGCACTCAATGATGAAGCACCAACGGTCGCTTTAAACAAATTAAAGAACAATCAGGTCGTCATTTCTAATGAAGTGCTTGCTTTTGAGATTCAGGCAGCGGACGATTTTGGTGTGAAACGGATCGGCTTAGAATGGACGGGTATCGCGAATCCGATTCATAATCCCGAACCCACCAGCGGCGAGAAGACAGTGTCAGCAGGACACCGACAGCGGACACCCTGACCGTCGCTGCTACATTTTCGCCGAAACGTGAGAGCGTAAAACCACAGAGTCTCCGACTGCGTGCCTATGCAGAAGACTATCTACCAGACCGTGAGCGTGTCTATTCGTCTCACCTCGTCCTCCACGTGCTCACGCCATCAGAACACTTCAAGTGGTTAGTCGGACAGATGCAGCTCTGGACGGGTGCCGCAAAGGATGTCCATGACAAAGAGTTGCAGCTGCACCAAACCAACCGCGAACTACGCGACCTGCCACCCGAAGAACTTGACGATCCAGCGCAGCGCAAGAGAATCCAAGAGCAGGCCGCCGCAGAACGTGCGAACGCAGCAAGACTTGACAGTTTGGTTGATACTGGCGTGGAATTGGTTCAAGAAGCAGCAAAGAACGAGGAATTTGATGCAGACCAACTTGAATCCTGGACAGATATAATTGCGCAGTTAGAGGAAATCGCTGGACAGAGAATGCCTTCTGTTGCAGATTTGCTTTCGCGTGCTGCTGAGGCACCGGGGGCACCTGCTAAACCCGATTCCGCTGGTGAACCTACCGATAGCGAAGCACAGGGAGGTCAATCAGCGCAGGGAGCGCCATCGTCTACCGGAGGCGAACCTAACGACAACAACTCGGAAAAGGTGGAGAAGTACGGTCCTAACAGTATTGTGCCGCCTGAAGGATTGGATGAAACTCCAGAGGACCCGAACGATCCCGGCAAGGGGGTCAGTGTAGATCGGAGCAAACAGCCAGATGGTAAACCCGGTTTTGCTCCTGCCAACCCAACGCCTACCGTCAGTGACGTTGAATCAGGATTCAACAAGAGTGAAGAAGCAGGAGAGGGACAGGCACCCCAGATTGTTGGTGGTCTCGGCATCCCTACAACTATCCTCAAGGGGAGCGGAAGGGATAGCGAAAAGCAAGAGGACGAAGAGACACCGGCACCTCAAGCAGCGGATCTCGTCCTTGAAGCAGTCGAAGAGCAGCAAGAATTGCTGGATGCTTTTGCTAAATTAGCAGACGAGATGAGCAGGTTGCTCGTCAGCTTTGAAAACAGCACCTTTGTGAAGCGATTGAAAGCCGCCTCGCGAAAACAGATCGATATCGCGGTGGACCTGAACAATCTCGATAGCTTCGGTCTCGAACGCAGTGCAGCTCAAAAAAGTCAATCCGATCGGGAACGTTTAGCGGAACGGGAGACCAACGAGTCTGAAGCCGTGTCTACTATCGTACAAGACATGGTGGCTTATTCCGATCGCCGCCCCTCGTCGAACTACTTACGTGTGCTTTCGGAGATGCAGGACGCGCTTGTATCGAATCAGATGCAGGACATAGCAAAAACGATTAACAAGAATTTCGTCGGACAATCTACCATTGAGGCGGAATTTTGGGCGGATACCCTGGATCGGTGGGCAGAGCAATTAGTTGATCCGCTACCTGATGGTCCTCCTGGAGAGGGTGGATTAATTAACCTACCCAACCTACCGCCAGAAATCGTCTTGGAAGTGTTGCGTATCATTGATCGCGAGATCCAATTGCGGGAGGAGACGCGCGAACTTGAGCAAGCAAAGGAAGCAATTACCTTCGACGAATACACAGAACGCAGTATCGCTTTATACGATACGCAGATTACCCTCACTGAGGATACCCATGAAGTCGCAGCGCAAATCAGTCTCTTACCTAATGCACAGGAACGTCTAATCCAACAGCAACTCGCGAAGGTGACGCAAGCTGCAGTGGTTATGGATGAGGTAGAAGACATCCTCGCGGAACCGGATACGGGGCCCAAAGGCGATTGCCGCTATAACGGAAGTGATCGAAATCCTACTGCGAACCGCAAGGCTCCCAAATACGCCTATGATAATGACTGCACCCCCGGCAACGGCTGCCGCCTTGATGCTCATGGGGATTGGGGATGACACCGGCAATGCCTTCATCGAAAATCGTTCACCCAGACAGGCGACAGGCAAAGCAGGACGCGTCTTGCCAGAGGAATTTCGTCAGGGGTTGGACGCTTATTTCAACGTTTTAGAAGGAAGGCAGTAGATACACGGTAGGTTTCCGTGATAGCACCCAACGCCTAAAGGCGTGGGCTTCGGTTTCATAGCGACTGCGGTTTTCTCATAGAGTCCACCGTCTGACTGTCGCTCCACCCGCGGGCGTTTCCCTGTAGTTTTCTACAGGCATATCGTTAGGTAACGGCTATCCCCTGCCCGCAAAATGTTTATCGCAGCGTTTATGTCTCTATCATGGTGTGAACCACATTCAGGACACGTCCACTGCCTATCGTTTAGAGTTAGGGTTTCGTTATGAAACCCACAATCGCTACACGGTTTCGTTGTCGCAGTCCATTGACCGGCTTGACGCAACTCACGCTTATGTTTTTGACACTTATACTTCAATATCTCAACAAATTGGTAGAAGGCAAGATCGGAGACTTTACGTCCCCACAAGCGTTTCATACCGTCAAGGTTCAAGGTTTCAATCGCAATGGTATCAAACTTCTTACAAAGTTCGGTCGCCAGTTGCCAGTGAAAGTCTTTGCGTTGGTTCGTGATCTTCCGATAGAGGCGCGCGATTTGCCTCACACACCCCCACCAACCGTTAGAACCTTTGACTTTACGAGAAAGGTCTTTGTTGAGAGACTGAAGTTTGTTCAAGGATTGTTTCAGAGGTTGTGGGTGTTGGATTTTCTCACCCGTGCTCAGTGTCAAGTACGCGTCTTTCATGCCGAAGTCTGCCCCAACGCTTTGACCTGTTGTCGGCAGAGGTTTGAAATCTGTATAGGTTGTTGTTATACAAAGCCAATAATCACCACAAGCGTCACGTTTGATTGTGATACGACTGATTCTGCCATGCCACTGGCGGTGTTTATGGAAAGTATATGCAACTTTATCAAATTGCCATTTTCTCGTCTTCGGATTCCACTTACGGAAAGTCAGCGTGATACGATTATTTTTCAGAGACCACCCTGCTTCTCCGGGGAAGGTGATAGATTTGAACTTATGTCGCTTTTTGATTTTCGGTCTACCACCGAGTTTCTTGAAAAATCGGTCATACGCTCTATGGATACGCTTCAACTCTTGTTGGATCGCTTGAGACGGCAACGCTTGCCAATGCGGGTGTGTCGTATCTTTCAAATGTTTCGCGTGGTCACACATGCCCTCAAAGTTGACGTACGGCAATCCGTCTTTGTAGCGTTGACGCTGCCACTTATGGAAGTATTCATGCACCTGCCACATATCGTCAAGCAAGTTACCAATGCGTAGTGTGTTAGATTGTTTCCCAAGCGGGTATTTATATGTCTTCATGGTATATCAAGTATCAAGTCTTTAGCCCCTTATCAGTGGGTAGGCAGACACGTCACCAAGCGGTAACGCTGATAATGTCTGCCAACTTGATACGCTAATTATACAACATTTTAGACTGAAAGTCAAATCTTTCTTGGAAAATTAAGGTGTTTGTGGTCTTATATCCCAAAGCTAAAGCATTGGGCTTTACGACCAAATGCCCGTAAAACAGAGGAGAAACCGATGGAAACCGATGCGCGAAAAGATACTATCCCGTTTGAGCTATTCTTAACCATCAACTCGCGCCTTAGCAAAAGTATCTGTAGACGAGTTGATGGTTAAAGTTTCAAGAGGATAGAGACAGGCAATCCGATTATCGCCCTGCCGCCACCGCTCTGGGCAGCAGCAACGCATGCATCATAGTTGATGGAACGGTACACTACATCTGGTGTAAACGGGATATTGGCGTTCGCTGGTTGATAATGCACGCCACGGCTCCAATTTCTGACCTTACCGACATCACGCAGGACGCGCGGAACCCTATCCTTGAACCCTCAGCGGACGGTTTCGATAATGCAGCCGTTGAGTACCCTTTTCCGTTCCTAAATCCTGCTGATGGCAAATTTTACATGTACTATCGGGGCAAGGGGGAAACGACACCCGAACAGACGGGTTTGCTTGTGAGCGATGGTGACCTCGGCGAATGGCGGCGCGTTCAGCATACGCCTGTCATTCCGGCAGATACCGAACACGAACGGCACGGCTCAACGCACCCTTCGGTAGTGGTAGAAGGCGACACAATTCACATCGTTTATACCGGAAAGGCGACGCGATCGTTCGGGAAGGGACTAACGATGTGTCACGCGACCGCGCCGACGAGCGACCCAGCATTGGTCACAAAAAATCCTGCTAATCCTGTTTTCACAGGTAGCGGGGAAGCATGGGACAGCCAATCTGTGCGTGAGACCGAATTGTTTAAAGGTCCAGAGTACTACCATATTCTCTATGGAGGATTTGATGGCGAAGTCTGGCGGATCGGGCATGTGCGGACTCGTGATTTTCAGACCTTTGAGCCGAACCCTTACAACCCTATATTTACCCCATCGGACGACCCCGATGCGTTTGATTGTGATGGTGTGTTGACAGGGCAAATCCTCGAAATCGGTGATACCTACGCCATGCTCTACGCAGGCAAAAAGGGACAGGAATGGCAGACCGGTTTGGCTATAATCCGAGAGGAATAGAAGTGCGTCTCTTTCGCTGGCGAGGTTTCTAACCTCGTTATTCTGCCTCGCCAGCGTGAGAAGAATGATTACGAGGAGGACTGAACAGATGACTCGTTTAATTTTCGTGTTAATAGCCGTTACTTGTGTCGGTATGTTTGCTGGTATCACCTTTGCGCAGGATGAGGCTGCGAATGGTGGTACCCTCCGAGGCACAATTACCGACACAACTCCAGCACTGAACCCGATTGAAGGTGTTGAAGTCAAGATTTATGATCAAAACGGGGTCCATGATTTCACAGCGAAGACGGATACCAACGGCGAATATAAACGCTCAGGTATCCCCGCTGGCCGCTATCTGATTAGTATATTTAAAAGAGGATATGGCAATCGGCTTGGTAAACCTGTTACAATCGTTGACGGCGGTGATCACTTTGTTCCTCTCAGAATGACGAAAAAAGACAATGTGGAGGATCGGTGGCGCGCAGGGTTACTCCAGCACGTTGCTAAAAGTATCGGTAAGCGTTACAATCTGGAAGAACCTGTTGTTGAAGCACTTCATCGGTCAATCCTTGAAGCACTCGATGCGGTGCTGGAACAGAACAACCAAGATATAACTGAATTCGCCGGGACGGGACAAGAGGGCAGCATAGGGTTAATTGATGGGTTGTTGTCTTATCCTGATTGTAAGGTGGCATTTGCCAGACATCTCACTGAAAAACAACTTCAAAATTATATTGATTTCACCAAGAAGCTGCGTCACCGAGATCAACAGGCAGTCGTCCGATATATAACAGCACGGTTTGACCAAGAACTCAGCTTGACAGCAGATCAACGCAAAAATCTTGAGCAATCACTGCTTGACGCGACAGCGAATGAATCCTTTCCAATCTCAATTAGTCTATTGGAAATTGATATACTGGAGGCAGGACAGCTGGTAAACGATACATTAAAAATCTCTCTCGATGGACTATTGACCCAGACACAGTATGGTATTTTGCACGGTGTGTTTGCAAAAAAGGCAATGAGAGGCAACGAAGTCGGTGAGACCGAATTTCAACTGCGGCTGTTCGCCGAAGCCAAACTCACGGCACATACCAAACTCTTGGGGCACCTTGACGAGGATGCCTCGCGGCGTTTGACAGTGGCTATCAAAGGGACAGTTCAACAATACTTTGAAGCACGAGACAAAGATGCTGAAACGATGTTTCACCAAGTTGAAGCGGGGCTTATAGGACTAGTTGAGGCTGGTGAAATGAAACGCGAACATGCTGCTGAGAAGCTTAATGATATGCGTAAAGAGTTAGGGAACGAAAACGGAGCGATACGAAGGCAACTACCTAATGCTGACATCACAATGCATCCTCTCTATCAACAGACAATCAAAGACGTGCTTTCTGAAGATGCGTTCGCGCAATATACAGCACGCGAAGCCGAAAGGGAAAATTTGCATCAACAGGCTTTACGTGATGTGGCAGTTGCAAGCTTGGGGACGCAGCTGATTTTGGACGATACACAGCGAAAACAGTTAGAAACGACAGCAGCAGAACTGACTATTGACCTATTGAAAACAGATGCTTCACGGGACATGTTCTACCAACTTCTCCAACGGACAAATCACGAGATGTTAAGTCCTTGGCAGCAGGAAACGTTGACATTTATGCACACTGGTTTTGAACGTCAGTTCCGCAAGTGAAGGGAAATAATCATAAGGAGATCAAAACAGATGACACGTTTTAGTTTTGTCTTGATATTGGTTGCTTGTGTCGGTATGTTCATTGGCATTGTCTTTGCACAGGACGACCCTGCGGATGGTGGTACTATCCGAGGCACGATTACGGATTTAACGCAAGGACAGAAGCCAATAGAAGGCGTTGAAGTCAAGATTGTCGCCCAAGACAGCACAGAATACACAACGAAAACGGATGCCAACGGCGATTATAAAAAATCAGGTATCCCCGCAGGAAGTTATCTAATGAGTATCCACAAGGAAGGATACAACGAGCGGACCGGAAAACGTGTTATAATCGTTAAAGGTGGCGATCACTATGTCCCGCTCAAAATGAGTAAAAAAGGCAATTTCGGAACACGCTCTGAAGTGCCAGCGAGAAGAGCGGATCCCACCCTTGATAGGAAAATTGAATCCTTACTTCAGCGCGTTGCTGAAAATATCAGTAAGCGTTACAATCTGGATGAACCAGTTGTCAAAGTGCTTCGCCAACCAATTTTCAAATCAATTGAAATCTCAATTGAAACCGCGTTAAGGCAGGACGAGAATTTGCGTGTCTTCGCAAAGGCAGCGACAGATGGCAATGTGGCACTACTTGAACTATTATTGCTGCATCCCTCCACAAAACCAGCATTCGCAAAACACTTGACCGATACGCAACTACAAGACTACCTGAAGTTCAACCGAGCGAGGCAACAGCGAAATCTGCAAGCAACCGCTCGCCAAATAGTAGTGTTGCTTGATAGAGAACTTAGCTTAACTGCTGATCAACGTCGAAGTGTCGAACAATTACTGCTTGATACAACAGAGAGTGAATCCTTCCCCACCGCAATGAGTATGATGATTGATTCACTGAATGTAGTCCATCTGGTGCACTATAAGTTAAAAATCTCTCTGGATGGGATATTGCGTCAGACACAGTCCACGCTTTGGCATGGACTGGTTAAGGCAAATACGGAGGAACCACGCGCAATTTTCGTGCCTCTACCCGAAGCTGGAGTGAAGGAGTGGTTGATACTGCCAAACTCGTTAATAAAGATAATACACCGGAATCTCAAGAACGGATAAAGCAGATACAGGAGATCGCGGAAGCCAAGTTGATGGCGCATACCGAACTATTAGGACCCCTCACCGAAGATGCTGATCGGCGTTTACAAGTGGCAGCTAAAGGGGTCGTTCAACGATACATGGAAACTCAAGGCGAAGACCCGGGCGCAATGTACCGTGAAACCAACGCGAAACTCATGAAGGCAGTCGAGGATGGCGAAATAACACGTGAAGAAGCTGCGGAGAAACTCGAAGCCTTGAGAGGAGGTTCTCACATTACAAATCACCCGCTCTACCAACAAGCCATCAAAGATGTCCTTTCTGAAGATGCCTATATGCACTATAGTGAGCACCAAGCGGAAAGAGAAAATTTACGTCAACAGGCACTACGCGATAGGATAGTAGCAAACTTAGATACGCATCTCCTGTTCAGTGAAATACAGCGGAGGCATTTAGAAACTGTAGCTGCACAATTGACGATCCCTTTATCGAGCAAGGATGCTGTAATGGAAATGTTTATTCAACTTCCGCAACACGTAGACGCCGAGATGTTGACTCCATGGCAGCAGCGCAAATTTAGGCATATATTCGGCGCGTTCGTGATGCAAAAATGATCGTAAGGAGAATCAAACAGATGACTAAAAAACACAGATTCATTATCGTAGTTTCCATTTTCCTGATGTTGTTCATCACATTCACGATTGAATTGGAAACTTACGCACAAGATCCGACGATCCGCTATGGCACGGGTGTGCCGCCAGCGGTTAGAAGCATCAACGACCGGAGTTTGCGGTATCTTGCTAACACGCAACAGGAAGATGGCAGCTGGCCAAGCGGACAGAACGGCGCGGGAATCACTGGGATTTGTGTCATGGCATTTATGGCGAGTGGCGAGGACCCGGATTACGGTCCTTATGCCACGCATATCCGTAGGGCTTTGCGCAATATGATCATTAACCAGAATCCCCAAACGGGGTACATGACGGGGTATGGGCATGGGTCAATGTACCACCACGGTTTCGCAATGTTAGCACTGTCCGAGGCGTATGGTGCGGTAAATGAAGAACTCCTCTGGAAAGGGAGTGAGACACCCGCCAATCGGCGACGCACCATCGGCAAGGCTCTGGAACTTGCAGTGCGATGTGCGTTAACTGCACAAGAGAAAAATCCGTGGGGTGCTTGGCGCTACTCGCCGGGATCCCAAGATGCCGACACAACTGTGGCTGGAACCGTGTTGATGGGCATACTCGGTGCACGAAACGCTGGCATTGAGGTCCCTAATGAAGCCATTGATAAGGCTTTAACTTTTTTTCAAACCTGCACGATGCGAGGTGGAGGGGTCTCTTACCAACCGATGAGCAGTCACGGTGATGGACTTACTCGGACAGCCATCGGAACACTCGTTTACGCAATCGGAAAAAGGAAGGACACCCCAGAATACAAATCCGCTTCCGAGTTCATCAAGCGCAGAATGGATCAAAACAATGTACGCAGCGGGTACGCCTTCTACAATCTGTACTACATGGCGCAGGCACTGTTCCAAAGCGACTTCGAGGCATGGCAAGCTTGGAATCGACGGATCATTGAGCGGCTCCAAGGGATGCAGCAAGAAGACGGCAGCTTCACGAGTGGCTACGGCAATGCCTACGCGACCGGAATGGCTGTTCTCACTTTGGCATTGAATTACCGACTATTGCCAATTTACGAGAGATAGGGAATAGTTTTCAGTTTTCAGTTGTCAGTTAAGAGGTTGTTTGATTGCAGCACATATTCTTGTAACCGTCGTAAACTTATATAGGGTGCGAAGATTGCAGAAGTGTTATGCAAGCGGAAACCTAAAACTGATGACTGATGACAAATAAAAAAAGGAGAGAAAGCAATGCAGTGGAATCGAAAAAAGATACTTGTCGCAATCGCAGCACTGGCAAATATTGTGGCTTCCTTTGACACACGCTGAAGAAACAGAAACCATATTGCATTGGAAAAATGGTGATACTCTTCCGGGTCAACTATTAGAAAGCAAATCGGGGAAAATCCACTGGTCATCACCACACTTTTCCGATAATCTGATTGTTGATGTCAATGTATTGGATTCAATCGTTTTCCCGAAACAATCAGTGTCAGCAACAGAGGCTTTTCGCATCGGCACGGTATCGGGCGATATCTGGATGGCTGACTTCATCGGTTCAGATTTGACCATCAACTCGTCTACAGATACTTTTGATAAGGAAACCCGAGTTGATGATCAAAACACCTTCCACTTTTCCAGCAAGCGGCACGGTCAGTTTCGAGTGAATCGGGAGATGATTTATACACTTGAGAATCGAGAGCATTCCAACCTTCTTTTTGATGGTTCCCAACTGGCGGATTGGAAACTACCAGTTGAAAAGATAAGCGATGGCGCACTTCTGCTTTCCCAAGATGCTCAACCGAGTTGGCATGCGGACCGCGGTGGTCGTCCGCAGACAAATACCGCTAAGGCGAACATCTTCTACGCGTTCGACTGGCCCAAGGGTTTTGAGATCGATCTGGAGTTGGCATCTACCGCGCGACCTCCCAGTTTTGTTTTCGCGCTCGGCAAAAACCTGTACGAGACAGTACGGTTGGAAACCTGGGTCAACGAACTCGTCGTCGTCCAAGGCACACTGTTTGAGCCTGTGTTGACGATTCAGCCAGATCGCCGGAACTTCCGTTTGCGGATCGCTTATCATGAAAATACGGATGGTGAAAACAGTGGTGTCCTGAAGGTGCTTGATTTGAACGGCAATGTGCTGTTGAAATTAGATGGTGTCAAACCGACTATCGAGGCATCTGGAATCTACATTTATAACCGGGGACAGGATCTAACCGTGCGTCGGTTAAGGGTCTATCGGAAACCACCTACCGAGATTACAAACCGGCAAATCGATGCTTCCAAAACTCGTGTCTACATGATGAGTGGAGAGATTGTTCCCGGTAAGCTATTTGTTGAGAAAAACCGAAGCTACGTTCTTGATACAGATGGAACGCGACGAGATATTGATTTGCAGCAGATTGATCGCGTCGTTCAACCCGGTATCACGTTGAAGACAACTGCTCAACCTGTGGCGTTGACATATATTGACGGAACTGTTCTGCGTGGACAGATTACACAATTGAATTCCGATAGCGTGCAACTACAGACCGCATTTGTGGACGAGCCAATAACATGCTCGCTTGCCGGTGCTTCACTGCTTCAGTTCGGGTCAACGACCAAAACGCAAACACCCGTTGAAGATTATGACAAGTTGTTTTATGAGTCCGGGAGTCTCCGTGGTTATATTTCATTTGACAGTAAAGATGTTACCAGTCTTCGATGGCAGCCGGTGGGAGCATCCAAGTCCGTGCGGTTGGCGAACGTCCGAGGAACGCGTGTAGAGAGGGCTTTGCAACGTGTATCAAAACAGAAGCCTTTTGATATAGAGCAGTTTCCGCACCTGTTGCATCTGAAGGACGGAGAAGTCATTCCATGTCAAGTTTTGTCATACAATGAAACGAGCATCGGTTTTCAATCGCCGTTTATCAGTGTACGGCACATAGATTCGGTGCATGTAAAGAGTATTGAGTTCTCCGGCAGAAAAACATACGCGAGAACAGAAAATCGAAACCCTATTACCATCACAGGCGGGAAAGGTAAACATCGCGTTATACTCGAAGATGGCCGAATTTTGAATGCTGTAACGCGTAGAGCTAAAGATGGTAACGTCGAAATAATCATACTTTCGGATAAAAAAGAGGAGCAGCCGAAGTGGGTTAAGGTTGAAGGGGACTTTGCTGTAAACGACGCTGCTGCCCTTAAGCGTGGGGTTGAACTCATCTTTGATCCCCTTGAAACAAGAAGTAGGAAACTTGATGCGAAATTGGAACGGGCGTTAACCATTCCGCGTTTCAACCGTGATGATCCACCGAACCACATTCTTGTCGCAAGTAACGGTGATTTGAAGCGAGGGAAACTCTTAGGCATCAACGGGCAGACAATTCAATTTGATTCAAAGTTGCGGAAGTTCTCCCTTCCGATAGACCGTGTGGCACGGGTCGTTGATGTCAGTGCTGATAGTCAGCCATCAGCGGTCAGCAGTCAGTTACAAGAGGTTGCCGGTTCATCAGATCCCTCTTTAACTGAAACCGACAACTGCACTTTGCCAAAACCTGCAGAACTCTACTAAGGCGCGAGTTCTTGGTCAAAACTAGTCCCCTGAGATCCGCGTTACGTTGACTGACACCCAATTTTAATTTTTGAACCCCTTGAAGTCAAAGACGGTATACTGTTGGGACGCTCGCCGATCTATGAAAAAGGTATCGTGCCTATGGATAGCATCCAATATCTCCACTTTGGTGAAAAGGCAAAATCGTTCAAGTCTGTCTATGAAGAGTGGGTCGTCCGTCCAGCGAAGGAACCCGAGTACGCCGACGATCCAGAATCAGATCACGGGCACGATCATTAGGAGAAAGACAATGCAGTGGACTCTAAAAAGGATACTTGTGGCAGTTGCAGCGGCAGCGGCACTATGGTTTCCAATAGCACAGGCTGAAGAAACAGAAACACTGTTGCGCTGGAAAAATGGCGATGTTCTTCCGGGTCAGTTACTGGAAAGCAGTTCAGGAACGATCCGCTGGGCATCATCATATTTCTTAGACGATCTGGTGCTTGATGTCAAGGTATTGGATTCAGTCGCTTTCCGGAAAAAGTCGGTGTCAACAACGGAGGCATTTCGTGTGAGTGCTCTATCGGGTGATGTCTGGATAGCGGACCTCATCGGTTCGGATGACGAAACCTTTCTCTTTTCCAGCGAGCGGCAGGGTCAGTTTCGCGTGAATCGTTCGGCGGTTTATATGCTTGAGCGTCAGGAACGCCCT
Source organism: Geodia barretti (assembly GCA_030341885.1). Taxonomy (NCBI): domain Eukaryota; kingdom Metazoa; phylum Porifera; class Demospongiae; order Tetractinellida; family Geodiidae; genus Geodia; species Geodia barretti. The sequence goes on from CASHTH010002203.1 coordinate 58,059, forward strand.
GACTTCCTTTTCGACGGTTCCCAACTAAAGAATTGGAAATTGCCATCTGAGAGACAGGTGGTTAATCCAGCATTTCCGTTTGACTCTGGTCGGCGTCCCACTTGGTTTGCGGGCCCGGAAGGTCACCCGAAGACATGGATTGCCAAGGCGGAAATCTTCCATGCGTTTAGTTGGCCTGAGCGTTTTGAGATTGAATTAGAATTAGCATCCGTTGCTCACCCACCGAATTTTTCTTTCGCTCTTGGCAAAGACCTCTACCAAGCATTGCGGTTGGAAATTTGGAAGGACGAACTCGTAGCTGTTCAAGGTGTGCTGTTTAAATCCGTTTTGGCAATTCAGCCAGAACAACGGAATGTCCGTTTGCGACTTACTTATGACGAAGGGACCGGCGTGCTAAGGGTGTTTGGCTCCACTGGCAATTTGCTACTGAATTTGGAGGGTATCAAACCGACGGTCAAAGAATCAGGTCTCTATATTCAGAATCGAGGTAAAGATTTGACGGTGCGGAGCGTAAAGGTTTACCGTCAACTTAAGGAGTCAGCAGCGCAGCGAATAAACTTTTCTCAACCACGCGTCTACATGACGAATGGTGAGAGAATTCAGGGCAGATTGTTTGTTCAGGAAGATGGTGCCTATGTCCTTGACACAGATGGAACGCGACGGGACATTGATCTGCAAGAACTTAACCACATCGTTCAGCCCGGAATTCCATTGACAGCATTGGATCAATCCGTTACTTTAAAATATCCTGATGAAACTGTTTTGCACGGGAAACTTATGCAAGTGAACTCAGATAGTGTGATCCTCCAGACTGCATTCGCCAACGAACCAGTAACCTGTTCGCTCGCGAATGCTTCACTGCTCAGCTTTGCTGCAAAGTCTGACGTTGGCGAGGCGGTTCAAAATACAGACAAATTGTTTTATGCATCAGGGACTCTGCGCGGACGCGTTTTATTCGGTGGAGATCAAGCCGCATCGTCTATACAGTGGGAGTCGGTAGGTGCATTGAAGCCTGTGCGATTAGCAAACAACCGAGCATCTCATATAGAACGGAACAATAAACCTGTATCAAAGATAGAGGCTTTTGACACAGCACAGTTCCGTCACACGATGCATCTGCAAAGTGGAGAAATCTTGCCGTGTCAAATTACATCGTACGATGGAAAGTCCGTCAGTTTTCGATCGCCTTTTATCAGTGCTCAGCACTTGGATTCGGTAAATATGAAAGCACTTGAGTTCTCCGGCAGAACACACGCGCCGAGCATTGAGAGAACGCAGCCTGCAACCGACTTTGATTCCGTTAGCGTTACTTGGGCAGGTAGGGAAATGGGATTAAAGAGATTAAAATGCAGCTGGTTGGGCAGGGCAAAGATGGAAAACAGTTATTTATAATAAATGCCGACAACGCGAAGAAAATGAACGAAGGACAGCTGGTATTGATAGTAAATGAAAAGAATCGCGGACGAGAATGGATTGAAATCGAAAACAGAGCTGGAAAGGATATCAGGGCGCAACCAGGTGATGGATGGGTTGGACTCCTGTCCACGTCTGTACTACCCGACCCCGAAAAGGATAAGTCGGATCTGAAATTGGAACGCGCCTTAACCGTCCCGCGCTTCAACAGAGATAATCCGCCGAATCATATAATAGTCGCGAAAACAGGTGATATGAAACGTGGAAGATTTTTAGGCTTCCGAGGACAAACGATTCAATTTGATTCAAAATTGCGGAGATTTTCCATTCCCATCAATCGCGTGGCGCGGGTGGTTGATGTCAGCGGGAATAGCCATCCTTCGCAACCAACAACCACTCAAACTGAGGTTCGTGTCACGTTGACCGACGGTTCAATGCTAATTTTTGAACCGCTTGAAGTTAAAGATGGTCAACTAATAGGACGTTCGTCCGTCTACGGAGAAGTATCGGTGCCAGTGAGCAGTATCCAATATCTGTACTTTGGAGAGAAGGCGAAGTCGTTCAAGGATACCTTTGAAGAATGGGTAGTGCGTCCAGTAAAATGACTTCAAACAGGACCGGTAGGTGCGGTTTGGCGACACACCATAGGTGTCAATTTACGGATTTTGACAGTGTTTTGGCAACTATAGATATAAACATGCCGCCCTTACAGGGCTTAGGTCTTTGCTCGAAAACTCATGCTATAAACATGCTCCCTATGGACTACAGAGCCATTCACAGGACGCAAGGTTTTTATCTATGACCCGGCGTAGTTTCAAAACAGTGCCTTACCGTTTCTGGGGACTGAGACAGTTATTTTTTCTTAAATTGACACTTATGGTGCGGTTTGGCGACACACCATAGGGGTCAATTTAAGGATTTTGGACGGTGTTTTAGCATAACGTGAGTTTGATAAAAGCATATTGTAGCGCAAACTTTCCAGTTTGCGACCATAGCACACAAACTGGAAAATTTCTGTTCCAGACTCGGTAGGCGCGGTTTCAAAACACGCGGGCTTTAGACACAAAACTTATAGACTTCAAAACCTTTCTTCAGCCACACCATAGGGGTCAATTTAGCGATCCATACTCCCGTAGGTTGGGTTGAACGGTGTTGAGAAATCAGATATTGGTCATCCAAACACACCTCAAAGTCAATATGCTGCCCATATACTCAAGAACATAGTGAAACCCAACTTCATACCCGCAGCGTCTCGGAAATAAAAGCGTTGGGTTTCACTCGGTTTTTGTTTGACATAACACTTAGGGAGCGGCTTGGTTTTTCTATGCCTTTTCACGGTTTGGGGGTATCCGTTCAACCCAACCTACGATGCCATGAGCCGTGTTTCTTAAATCGACACCTATGGTGCGGTTTGGCGCCGCACCGGACATCTACGAAAAACCACCAGCTCATAAAACAAAAAAGGGCGTGGCATCAATCACAAACCACACCCAACTTCTATTTTTTCTTAACTGACAACTGACAACTGAAAGGTTTTCGCAGAAAACCGTACTGACAACCAATCAACCAATAGCCATTAAAAAAGTGCAAAGCGGTGGACAGGGAATCCACCGCTTTGCGACTTTAGGTTAGTTCGGTTATAGACTTCTCCCTGAATAACCGAGTTGTTGCTTATTGCAACGCTTTTAGTTCACCCCATGTCGTTGTGAGTTTACCAGCCGCCGTGACGTTACCTTTCAAACGGCTCTGGCGCAAGGTCTGCACTTTACCGTCTAAGGAAACATCCTGAATCTGGTAGTAGTAGACGACATTGGGTTTCGCAGTCGAGTCTTTCCACTCATAAGTCATACGCTCACTTGTGGTGCCTTGACCTGCGATCAATGAAGTGTTAATCTGGGTGAATTGACCGTCGCGGGTTTCGCTACGCAGGATGTTGAATCCAGCGTTGTTCAACTCAGATTCGGTAATCCAACGGACAACGATTTCGCCACTGTCGAGACGTTCCGGACGGAACTTCGACAACGAGACAGGCAGCGGACCGCCAGTACGGAAACCGGGTGTACCACTGTCGTCTGGATCGCCATAGTAAGCAGGAGCGTTTACCCTTGAATTAGCGCAGGCTTACCTCGACCGCGTCGCTCGCTCTGTGTATCTTGCAGGCACAAAAAGTCACAACGAAGGGCATGTATCGACTCCCGCATGCTATCTACTACTATACCTAGCCCGTGTCAGACTCTCCGCGAGCTACTAGCGGGTTACCGCGAGTACAAAGCCCAGCCCATCAATTAGTGCTACCGCGCATGCGCAGTTCGCCGAGGGTTTGCACTTTAGTGCCTTTCATTGTCCCGTAAGTGTGTCCGTCTGTCCGTCTGTCGGTCTGTCTGTTACCACGTTTTCTGCCACCGCGCGCACGAAAATCAGGTAAATAGCGATATGATCGGGTTCAGTGCTACACTGGGTTGTTCGTAAAACTACTGTGTTTTAAAAAGTTATGGCGTAAAAACCCAGTGAACAAGCCAATATGTAAATTAGCACAGGCTTACCTCGACTGTGTCTTGAAGGCACAACAAGTCACAACGAAGGGCATGTATCGACTCCCGCATGCTATTTACTACTGAAGCTTGCCCGTGCCAGACTCTCCGCGAGCTACTAGCGGGATACCACGCATAAAAAGCCCAGCCCATCAATTAGTGGTACCGCACATGCGCAGTTCGCCGAGGGTTTGCACTTTGGTGCTTTTCATTCATGCAGAACTGATTGCTGTAGGTGGACATAAGGAACATCGTTACACAAAGGAACTTGTCAAACTGCAGCAGAGAAAGTGGGTAATAGATCAAAGCTGTTCAATGCTCTATGCATGCTCTTCTACTGCCATAGTTACTGCATCTGATGGTTTATTCCTAGTTGTTGTTGGATGTCGCAATGGCGACCGAAACGCTAGGGTTCAACTGTTCCAAGTAAACAAAAAAAAATGGTACAATTTATCTACCATAGAATGTGGGGACAAAATTTACGTAATTGAAACTGCTGGTAAAGGCTATTGGTGCTCCCTTAAAGCTTCTCTATTGTGGCGATGATCTAGCATCACATGTGATATCATGGAAATATGTTCCTCTACTACCAGTTACATCTTCAACCGCAACAACCCTATGTGGGCAGCTAATTCTTATTGGTGGCAGTCGACAAGGGTCACTTGTCTGCACAATTTACCAGCTTGTTGATGATAACTGGATATTAATATCGTTATTCACATCATCGCAGTACAATTCATTGGAGAGCGGAAGCGAGCTAACCGAACGGCTCGATTTTTTGGGCTCCACCCCATTTGTAAGCTCGCTTCCGCTCACCAATCGCCTACTAGTTATAGTCATGGTGATGTGTGTCAAGCTGTCACAGTTGTCACGCCTGCGTAGCTACCTGAAGCCAGTATAAATTTACCTCTGTGCGTGTGCCGCCATATTTTGCTCTTGCATGATATCTGACTTCAGAAACGGGGGACAGGAACCGAGTATGGAAGTGAGACTTCAACGTGTGTACTTAGTGGACTTACTGGAGTCACTAAAGCGCAAACCCTCAGCGGAGATGCGTGTGATCACTAGAGAATGGTTCCATGTCAAAGCAAAGTTGAGGAAGACCGCCTAGTAGCCATTATACCGAGTAGCTGGCAGCTAAGCTCTCGGTCGCCGCGTCCAGCGGGGCTCGGGGCCTGCAGTAGCAGGCGGCGCCCTGGGATAGGCGTGGCTAGCTAAGTGGCCGCCTGGTGGTAGGTGAGCGTAAAATGATCTAAACGGGAAACGAGAAATGAAAAATTAAAAACGGGAAAGGGAAACGAGAGATAGGAAACGAGAAATGAGAAACGGGAAGCGAGCAAGGGTGAGCGTGAAATGAGAAATGGCGGAGGAGAAACTAAACTACGCAGGCAAACGGGAAACGGGAATCGCAAAATGCTTCTATGTTATACCTCTCGGCCACCGTACTATGCTCCTAGTGCAAATCAACAGCAAAACGCAAACTATATAGCCTGTTAGAAATATGTAAACTGGCTTACAGAAGGCACTTGAGGATGAAGGTTCCTCCGCAGGTTAGTCTCGTGAACCTGAGTAATGCGCGCTCACCGCATTGTAAACGCCCTCCTCGGCGCATGACTATAATAATAATAACTCTTCTACTTCAGACTATTCTGACTATAATAATAATAATAATAATAATGAAAAGCACTAAAGTGCAAACCCTTGGCTCAAAATGCGCACGTTTGGGGTTTTGTAAGCTACGTAGGTGGGCTATTTCAAAGTGGTTCGTATCGAACAGTTATTTCGTTTAACAGTGTTCGTATTAATGAGGTTCCACTGTAACTGCAAAATTGAATATAAGATGAACAAATTGGATGAAGGGTATCTGCTATGAGTTCATTAGTGCTTATCAGAGTAACCAAATGACATGTTGTTGCAAGTATGCAGTAACACAGTCTAGCTATGAGAGGAGCATTATTGTGCATTGAACATGATGGGATGGAGTGTCTGTGCTTTGATAATAATATAATTAGCTCAGAGGGATCCTTCAACGTAGAAATGAGAGTTCTTCTTTAACCCTGTCATGTATGAGATATTAATTTTGATGGATAGCCTGTATAGGAGGGATGGTAATACCGATAAAATTGGTCAAGTGATTATACTTAGAAACATAGCACTACTCCATAGTGATTATGTATACCACACTCAAAGGCTCTCACACATTCGCTTTTTTTGCATTCTACTGTGCTTCGTTGCTTGGGATATATTGCCAGACTGGGCTTTACTGCCAGATTGGGCTTTACGCTTAGATGGGAAGGCATGGCCGCATCCACAAACTGCTCGTCTAACGTGAACTGCTGTGCTACATTGCGGACATACCTTGCTCAGTTTGTTGTCCATCGAGAACAAACACTGGCAGAGGAGAGAAACTCAAGAACCCCTTGCTCGTCCAAGGTCAACTAAAATTACCACGTGGCATCTCGCAGATGCGCATGCTCCGGCAAACGATAGCATGCGCCCGTGCGCGATGGATCGCTCGCGTCTGATGATGCTCCGGCAAACGGTACACACCCACATACGCGCGTGCGCTAGATGGATCGCTCGCGTACGCTGTTTCGCTTGTTTTCACGCCATATCTCTGGAACGCAGTCGTTTCAGGAAAATCTCCACATTTATAGGCCGCCGCTTACTCGGCTGGACCCGCCGCGGTACGGCTTACTGCCAACTCATTCGCGCACAAAATAGACAAAACGACTTCAGTGGGCACAGGAGTATCTGGGCGCGGACTTTCACAATGTTATTTGGAGAGATGAAACCTCCGTTCAAATGGAAACACACCGTCGCTTTTGGTGCAGGAAGAAAGGTCAAAAACCTCGTTATAAACCCCGCCTCAAACACCCAGTGAAAGTACATGTCTGGGCTGGTATTAGCTGGAACGGAGCTACCAATTCCTGCATATTTGAAGGAATAATGGTTGCAGAACTCTACTGTCAAATATTGGATGAATACTTGGTACCGTTTATACAGGCAGTCTATCCGCAAAACCACAGGTTTATGCAGGACAACGATCCAAAACACACATCCAGAATAGCACAAAGTTTCTTTGCTGACAGAAAGATCAACTGGTGGCGTACGCCACCAGAGTCACCCGATGCAAACCCTATTGAAAATATGTGGCATGAACTGAAGGTGCGTAAAATTATTGCTTCACCCTGCACTTTAAGATTCTTTTGTGGTCCAGCTTGTTTTACTCGCGTTCTTTAGGAATACCTTCGAAAGGAGGTAAAACCAACTACCAAAGATGAGCTGGTGAAAGGCATAGCTATCTGAGTTTTAGGAGTTGGTACCGTTTCCAAGTGCAGGAAATACAGCAGTCATCTGATACCAAGAATAATAGAGGTTGGAGGAGAAGCCACTGGTTACTAGGTTAGTTTGTGCATTCGTGTTTTCGTAATATTATCTTAGTTTAATGAGTATAGCTAATACATAAGTGCCAGCAAGGGTAGTAGGGAGTTCCATGTATATTTTTTAAGTTATAATTATTGTCTAGCCCGGCTTTTAGGGTCAAAGATATTCTCTTCAAGCAGCTCTAAAAAAGATCATGCGAAAAGTTTATACCGATAAGCTTACCAGCAACAAGGCCGGCAAGATTACTACTTACCCGTTGTCGAGGAATATCCGCTGGGAAGCGATGCCATGGTCGCAGCCCGGGGGTCAGACGCGGCGGCCACACGGGCGGCAATCAGGCGATCGATGACCACTATCTGCTCCGGGGAGAAGGGAGTTG
>CASHTH010002204.1:0-33761 GCA_030341885.1 Geodia barretti
GAGCACTTCTTGCCCTTCAGGACGCTAACCTGCTCCACTCTTTCGGTGGATTGGGGCTTAAGGGCCGCGATGCACACCGCGATGAAAGCCCCCGAAGTTCCCATCAAGAGTAAGTGCCCAGACCCGAAACGCCCGACACCAGCCGCCTGGAGGATAGTAGTGAGCCCGCTAACCAGCAGGGCCCCGAAGGCGCCCCACACAATCAAACTCTGAGGCTGGTCCGCGATACGCAACACGATCACTACGGTCAGCACCACGGGTGTAACCATGAGTATGGTGGCCTGGACAGCGGCGCCGGCGGCTACGGGGAGCGGGGGATGGTCGTTCGGTTCGTAACGGACGTTTTCGTTAAGGGTTGGTTCGTCCAATGGGTAACACCTCGCTGGGGGCTGGTATAGGGGGAGGGAAGCGCCCGGTTGGTAGTGGTACATTATATTAAATAGAGGGGTGTGGGTAAGATTCGATTGACCACGGAACGGAAAGGGACGGAACCCTGGTCTTTAGCATTGGTCCGGGCATCCGGCCCGATTTAATCGTACTGCCGTCCCTTTTTTGGTATATTGCTATCAACTCCACTAAGGGGAAAGACTTATGGTCAACACCAAGCAGCAAATTAACGTCAACGGACCAAGTGCGGCCAACGAAATTGAACAGTTCGACGCCATCGTTATCGGGGCAGGCGTTACCGGTCTGTATCAAACGTATTGCCTGCGAAACCTGGGCATGTCGGTTCGGGTTTTCGAGAGCGGAGACGGCGTGGGCGGCACCTGGTACTGGAACCGGTATCCGGGCGCCCGCTTCGATTCCGAGAGCTTCAGCTATGGCTACTCCTTTTCCGAGGAACTTCTGCAAGAATGGGACTGGAAGGAACTGTACTCGGGGCAGCCGGAGAACGAACGGTACCTGAACTACGTGGCGGACAAATTCGACCTTAAAGGGCACATTCGCTTCGACTCCAGGGTGGCGTCCTGCACCTTTGAGGAAGACCGCAACACCTGGCTGGTGGAAATCGAGGACGGACACCGGGCGCGGGCCCCATTCCTGGTAACGGCGGTGGGCCTGCTTTCAGCCCACTATGTACCAGACTTTGAGGGTCTGGAAACCTACCAGGGCAAGTGGTGCCATACCGGTCGCTGGCCCAAAGAGGGTATGGACCTGGCGGGGAAGCGGGTGGGCGTGGTTGGCACCGGGGCTACGGCGGTGCAGCTAATAACCGAGATTGCCAAGGAAGTGGGGCACCTCACGGTGTTCCAGCGCACTCCAAACTTCTGCGCACCACTTCGCAACGAGCCAATCAGCGAAGAAATGCAGCAGGAGATAAAGGCCAATTATCCGGAGATTTTCCGCAAGTGCGCCGAGACGGCCGGTTCCTTCATCCACACGTTCGATCCCAGGTCGGCCCTGGAGGTCTCTGAAGAGGAGCGGTTGGAGCAGTACGAACGGTTGTGGCAAGAGCCCGGGTTCGCCAAGTGGCTATCCAACTTCTACGACGTGATGATGCCCGGCGAGGCCAACGAGGACTACGCCGACTTCTTCCGCAACAAGATTCGCGAGCGGGTGCATGACCCGGAAGTGGCGGAAATGCTGGTGCCCAAGGACCACATGTTCGGCTCCAAGCGCCTGCCCTGCGAGAGCGGGTACTACGAGGTGTACAACCGGGACAACGTCCTGCTGGTGGACGTCAAAAAGGCGCCCATCCAGTGCATAACACCCGCCGGCCTGCGGACGGCCGACGCCGAGCATGAGCTGGACGTAATCATCTTTGCAACGGGCTACGACGCGGTTACCGGGTCGCTTTAACCGCATAGATATCAAAGGCATTGGCGGAGAACTGTTGAGGGACAAGTTCGCCAACGGGCCCCGCACCTATATGGGCATCCAGAGCAACGGCTTCCCCAATATGTTCACCATCAACGCCGCATCGGTCGGCAACTTTGTCCGCGCCGCGGAACCGCTGGTAGAGTGGGTGGCGGAGTGCATCCGCTACGTGCGGGAGAACGAATACGTCCGCATATCCCCAACACTGGAAGCTGAGGACGACTGGGTTACCCACGTAAACGAGGCCGGCTCCAAGATTCTCCGGAGCCAGGCAGACTCCTGGTTTGTGGGAGCGAACATTCCGGGCAAGGCCCGGGCGCTGCTGACCAGTCCGGACACGGCCCCGGTGATGCGGGCCAAGCGCGCCGACGTGGCGGCCAACGGGTATGAGGGGTTCTCGCTGGAGTGACGGGGGCAAATTGAAACCGGCTGCCGCACACGAGTTACAGGCAGGGGCAATTTCCGCAGGGAAAAGGGGCAATAGACCGACTTGGCGACTGGTGTTGGCCGGGTTTGTCTTTTCCATTGTGTTGCTGAGTATCGTTGCGTGCGCAGAGGAAAGCAGCCCACAATCGTACTCTTCCTCCAGTGACGGCCTTGAAGGAGCAACCGTAACCGAGTTAACCAGCATGGCTATCACGGGAGAGGGACTGTTTCAACACCCACTGCTCGCTGTGCCATGGAATCAACGCCGCTGGAACAGGCAGCGGCCCTACACTGATCAACAGAATCTACCACCCTGGCCATCATCCGGATTCCAGCTTTCGCAACGCAACTCGTCGCGGTGTTTCTCGCCACCATTGGGGATTTGGGGACATGCCTCCTGTTTCCGGCCTGGCAGAGGAAGACGTGGAAAAGATAAGTTGCTACGTGCGAGAGATGCAACGCGCCAATGGCATCTTCGAAGGTGAAGGCTTCTCGACGGTTTGTTGAGCATCGGTTTTCCCCATTCTTCGACCCCTTTCTTTGAGAAGCTGAGATCTGCGCTGGGGATAGGTACATCGATGCCCAAAGAAGTGAATATGCCTGGATTTGTTCGCGCAAGATTCCGTTAATGTGCGATTGTGGCGTTCGCGGTTCTAATGCTGATGGCCGTGTTCGTGGTTGGCTGTTCCTCCGAAGCTGAAGAGAATCCTGCATTGTTGGATGTGTCCGCCGCTGGCTCCGCTTTGACTGGGGAGGAACTTTTCGCTGCAAACTGCGCCGTTTGCCATGGGGGCAAGCGGTGAAGGGCAGCCGGACTGGCATGTTAAGAAGGCGGAGGGGACGCTGCCTCCCCTCCGCTCAATGGCGACGGACATACCTGGCACCACGCGGATGGTCTCCTTTACCGGATTGTCAGCGAAGGAGGGGCAGTGCCTGAAGTGCCGAGCTTCAAGAGCGGGATGCCGGCCTTTGGTGACCAACTGAGCCACCAGGAAACTATTGACCTGCTTAATTACGTCAAGAGTCTCTGGGGAGACAAGACGAAGCTGGGTATGTCCATTCGGGAATCGCAATCGTTGCTCAGTGAGCAGGACCCGTTTCCGGAAGTTGGGGGCACGTACTAGTACTACAACGACGGGTTGTTTGGTAGGATAGTTGCCAAGATGATAGTGGGTGGTTTGGGTTATGGATGGGGCGAGCTTCGAGCGGGGTTCTACGACAGACTTTGAGGGACTTTTCACGCTTCTTTGCGGCCTCCTTCGGACCGCAAGCAGTGGCGGGAGCATAGCCGGAACTATCTTCAGGGGCTGCTGGTGCAGGCTGGGGAGCGGCGCAAAGCCGAGAACCTGTCGGAATCGGTGGGCATATCGGCCCGGGCGATGTCTGCAGCGTTTCTGACCGAGGGCCCGGTGGGACGATGCGACAGTGATCGGGCGGGCTGCAGGAATACCTGGCCCCCAGGCTGGCTCACCCGAGGCGGTGTGGGTGTTGGACGGCAGCGACTTTCCCAAGCAGGGGAGGAAGTCCGTGGGGGTAGCCCGGCAGTACGCGGGAGGCTGGGCAAGGTGGCCAACTGCCGGGTGGGATGTTCCTGGCCTAGGTCAGCCCGCTGGGGCGGGCATTGGTGGACAAAGGGCTGTATCTGCCCGAGAGTTGGACCTCGGATCCGGGCCGCTGTGCGGCGGCGGGGGTGCACGAGGAGCGGCGGAGCTACCGGTCGAAGACGGAGTTGACCCTGGAACTGCTGGAGCGGCCCTGGGGTTGGGCACCTCAGGCCGGGAGGGGGTTGCCGGAGACGACCGCCTTCGGGATGTCGACGACCGTCAGGGAGGGACTGGCGGGCCTGGGGATGCGCTACGTGCTGGACGTTCGGGCAGCACTCCGGTCTGGCCCCTGGAGCCTTCGTGGGAGTCGGCACTGGACCACTCCGAGGTCTCAGGGTTTCGGGCGCCCCGCAGCCCAGGCTCAGGGACGGGCCAGCGTCGTACATGGAGAAGCGCAGTGACGAGTTGCAGGATGAGGCATGGCGGGAGATAACGGTGGCCAGGGAAGCAGGGGACCGCGGAGCTATATGTTCTGCGCCCAGCGGGTGCGGGTACCCGAAAGGGCAAGCCGGGCCATGAGGCATGGGCCGTCTACCGCCGGAACCTGGACGGCAGCGAGGCCCCGCTATACCCTGTCCAACGCTCCTGAGGACACAACTTGGAGACCCTGGCGGCGTTGGGGGGTTCCAGGGGGAAGAAGGGCGCGCCGATGTCACTCTGTGCTCATCTTTCGTTTCTCTTTGGTCCTCCCCCCCCTTTTTCCTGTCTTTGCCGTGGGGCCGCCGTGCTCCCCTTTCCGGTTCGCCGTTTACCTTTGCCGCGTGGGGTGTTTGGGTTGTTTTTGGCAGGTTCTTCTTTTCTAGATTTTTTCCCTGCCTTCCTTCTACTTACTTTCATCTCTTGCGTTACTCCTCTGTTCTGATTGCCTTCTGTGCGGTTCGCTTTTTTTGTAGTTCACCACGGCTTTCTTGCTGCTGTTGTCTTACGTTTATCTTTAGTGTCAGCGACTGAATGCGTGTTGCTAACCCTCTCCAGTTGTGTGGCTTTTTTACGCTGCTGACATTAGGCCTTCTGTGCACTCTTTTGTCTCTCTTTACTTTCTTACTTTCCACCTTCCCTGTTAAACTTGGCCGTGTTTCCTTTTGGCCTAATTCGTCTTGACCTTAGTTTCTATCCTCCAGTCCGCCCCGTATTCGATTTTGTTTGTCATGGTCGCTTTTTCATGTACAGGGAGGTTTTGGCAGGTGGTTGTCGCACTTTTTAATCTTGCGCTTTTCTACGTCCTCTGTTGTACGGGTTGTGGGGCTGTTTCTGGCCTTGCGCCCCCCCCCAGTGGTTTTAAACGGAATTCGAGACTGAGAAGGGCGACGTGGGGCTGGACGAATACGAGACCCGCAGCTGGGCAGGGTGGCATCACCACATGAGCCATGGTGCTGCTGGGTGGAGCTTTCCTGCTGGGCCTGCAGCAGGCTTGGGGGGAAAAAGATGCCCCGGATCACCCGTCCCAGAGCCTGCCCCCGTGTGACGTGTACCGGGTGGTGCGGGAGATGCTGCCCCGGAACGGTTCGGGCCGGAGGAGTTGCTGCTGCTGTGGCTGGAGGATACGCAGCTACGCAACGAGCGGGCTCGCCGCTCCCACCAGAGACGCCGCTCCGCCCGCCGTGAAGGCAGGATGGAGCCACCACCTTAAACGCGTCGTTGTAGTACTAGCGGCCTGACGGGGCAAAGGGCGGAGCGATTGTTTGCTGTCTGGCAGGAGACTGGCGCTTTAGTAATGTTGCTTTGGGAGGCTGGAGTTTGAAGGCTTTGGTATCCAGCCCAGGCATGGCCCAGTAGTGCGGGCCAAGCGCGCTGACGTGGTGGCTAAGGGGTATTTTTGAAAGGGACACTTTTGGCAGGCGTATGTTCCTTTAGAGGTAAAGAGGCAATGGGAAATTGATTCTGGACCACCTTCAGAATGATCTGAGAGAAAGACCTTAGCCAATTTTCAAGAACGGGCGTACGTCGTCAACCGTCATGGCCCTGCGTTCGGTTTCAATTTGAACTTGAAGCTCACACTTTATCGGTTCTGAAAGATTGTCCCCTCTGAGCACACCTTTTAGAGTCAAAGGTGTGGAAACAATTGACCCTATATATAAAGAGCTGTCTGTCCATAAACTATCGTGCGGCCGGACATCTCCAAAATTGATTATGACTTCCCAGCGGTCTCCAATATCCTTCAACTCTAGGTCAGCAGCTTCGTCGTTATAGGATCTAATGTCTGGAATGCTGGGGTCGAAAAAAGCACTTTTTGGTGAAGGTATGTCTTCAAGCCACTCTAGTAGATTTAAGCCTTCTGACTTGGGCACATGTCCAGTAAAGCGAATCCGTTTACCAACGGTACTGCTAGTGTTCCGAAGGTGAAAACCTATAGGTACGAAGAAATTCCTCCGGGCAACGTAAGTTATCAAATCGCCAGAATAATCCGGGTTGATGTCTGGAATTGTCAAATATCCGCGAGGTTGCTTTGGCTGGAAGGTATCAAGAGGGAGCAACGGGTTGAGTTCCAACGAAATAACCTTATGTGATTGTGGGAAAGTCTTGCGTTCCTTTAGAGTTCCCCATTCTAAGCGGAATTGAGGCTCGCTAATTAGGGCGGAAGCGGCTCCAATGTCAACTATTTGATCCGGGTCCATTGGCTTAGATCCACTACCATCCCTAGCCCAAACTACATTAGCCTCTACCTTTCCAAACTTCTTAGTGAGGAATATTGGCCGTCTTTGAACTGGAATTTCAATGACGCCTATCTCAACACCATCTACTTGGAACTGGAAATATGCGAAGTTTACAGGCCGCTGTGTTTTATTGTTGACGAATGCATGGAGGTCTGCATCTTCTATGTGGTTACTAACCCCGACAATCTCGCTGCGTCCTCCTTTAACCTCCTTCACTCCTATCAGAATATAGCCTGTCGTATTGCGCCAAGAATTCGCGAAAGCAAGAATGTCCTTCAGCAATTCTGACTTTGTATAATTGTCTTCGCCAACAAATCGATATTGTTCCTGCTTGAAGTCAAGGGCAGGCCCTTCAGGTTGACGGAGAAGTATTTCCAAAGTTTGTCTATCAAAAGCCATTATTAATACGTCGACAGAATTTCAGTTTTGCTTCGTGGACATCCTTTGAAAAACGAAAGGTTAAACAGCTCCATAAAGAGTGAGAATACTTTACGAGTTGAGTGGAGGGTCAACGACCTTGGGAACTAACACTTATCCCTTCAGCTGGAGGGTAAGAGTATAGGTTCTTGTAGGCGAAAAAAGCTTGGCGAAGGAAGTGGGCCCGGCTGGGTTCGAACCAGCGACCTACCGGTTATGAGCCGGTTGCTCTTCCACTGAGCTACGGGCCCCAGATATCCAGCTTATATACGCCCCCTTTTGGTGTCAAGGACGGCGCAACTCTGGGAATTAGGCCAACCCCAGCCTTTGCAGGTAGTCGGGGTCATACCCGCCGATCAGGCCCAGTTCCACGGCCCTGGTCGGATCCATTTGAGGTGAGGCTTCTCCGCTGATCGGTGTGTTCGTTACGATGGTGTCATTTAGCAGACCCTGGTAGGTAGCGTCGTCCAGGGGCCAGCAACTCCTGCAGCATATGCTCGTTATCCTGTCCGAAGGTGGGGCCAGGACCCCTGATGGACATGGGAGTGTTGGAGTACTTGTAGGGACGGCCCATGAGGAACCTGTCTCCCACCTTGCGCTCTTCGGGAAACTTGACCTTCTCCAGGAACCCCCGGCTCTGGTAGTGGGGGTCAAAGTGGATGTCGCGTCCGGTCAGCACCGGGCCGGACGGAATGCCGACACCCTGGAGTCGGTGCATCAGGTCGTACTTGTCCAGCGTAGCCGTCCAGCCAGAGATAATCTCGTCAATATCGTCGTGGTGGTTGCGGCGGGACAGGATGTCGGCAAAGCGTGGGTCGTCGGCCAGTTCGTCTCTACCCATCAGTCCACACAACGACTGCCATTCCTCGTCACTGCCCACCGAGAGGGTGATCCACTGGTCATTGCCTGACGCAGGGTAGCAGCCCTGGGGAGCGCGGAAGGGGTGGCGGTTTCCGATGCGCCCTCCCTCCCGGCCGTTCACGGTGGCATCCATAATGTATTCGGAAAGGAACATCACTCCGGCCTGGTACATGGCGATGTCGACCCACTGGCCCTTGCCGGTGCGATTGCGGTAGCGCAGGGCGGCGCCCAGGGCAAAGATGGCGCTCCAGGTGGAGAGGAAGTCCACGAAAGAGGCGCCCGCCTTGGCCGGACCGTCGTTCCGGTAGCCGGTAACCCAGCAGTGGCCGTGGGTGGCTTCCTGGGTTGTGGCCTGGGCCGGGTAGCCGGAATAGGGACCGTCGCCGTGGCCGTAGCCGGTGTTGGACACGTGGATGATGTCGGGCTTGAGCTTTCGCAAGTTGGGATAGTCCAGCCCCCAGCCGCGCATCACCCGGGGAGTGAAGTTCTCCATCACCACGTCGCTGACCATGACAAGCTGCTTGAACAGGTCCCGGCCCCGCTCGTCGCTCATGTCCAGGACCAGGGACCGCTTGCCCCGGTTCAGCAGGTTGTAGGTAGAGGGGCGGTTCCACCAGTCCTCGCCCGCGTCGTTTTCAGGGAAGGAACCGGCATAGCCCCCGGTGCGGGTAACGTCTGGGCGGCCCGGCCCCTCGATTTTTATTACCTCGGCGCCCAGGTCGGCCAGGTGGCCGCCTGCGTAGGGCAGGGCAAAGACGTAGGTTGAATCCAGGATGCGAATGCCTTCCAGAGGAAGTCTGGACATTGTGCGATTACCTCAGCGTCTAAACTGAATCCAATGACCGTCCGTGGATGTTACCTATGCCAAATTGGCGTGGCTAGAGGCTAAATCACGTTCAACTGACGGAGTTGAGCGTATTGTTTGGCGTCGTACTCCAACCCTTCAACGTAGATTTCCCGGTTGTGCTGGCCCAGAGTTGGGGCGGGGCGGTTTAGCTGGTACGGCGTTTCGCTCAGCTTGAACAACTCGGCGGGCACGCGGACCTTGCCCATGACAGGATGGTCAATATCCCGGTAAAAATTGCGGGATTCCAACTGGGGACACTGGGCCAGTTCCGAGGGGGTCTGCACCAAGCCGAAGAGCATCCGGAACTCGGCGGCCTTGGGGAAAAGCTCCCATTTCCCGCGTTCCTTGATGGAATCAATGACGATCCGGTCCAGCTCTTCGCCGTTTATGGCACGCTGGGCGCGGTTGGCGAACCGCTCCTCCAGCATCTCAGGGCACTGGAAGAACTTTGCAAGGTCTTCCCACGATGCCCCGCCGCCGGTCTGGACGATGATCCAGCCGTCCTGGCAAGGCATGGGGTGGCCGAACATGCTGCCGCTGGCCCGACGGCGCACCTGGGTACCGCCCATGAAGGGGTACATGGTCTGGGTGGCCATCATAGTGGAGGCGATGCACTCGGTTATTGACACGTCGATGTGCTCGCCCACTCCGGTGAATTCCGATCCAAACAACGCCATCGAAGTCGTTGCCGCGGCGAACAAACCGCCTTCGTACTGGGCCTGGAATCCGCCATGCTTGAGCGGTTCCCGTCCCTGCACCCCGCTGATGCTCATGATCATGCCCATGGCATAGTTGACTATCTCCTCACCACGGTACTGGCTGTAGGGACCCTCCTGCCCGAAGGGGGTGATGGAAGTCATGGTAAGAGCGGGATTCAGGACCATAAGCTCGTCGTAGCCAACACCCACGGAAGAAAGATAGCCGGGGCGGTAGCTCTCCACAATTACATCGACATGGGGAGCCAGACGTTTTAGTATGGCCTGGCCGGTGACGGTGTCCAGATTGAGGGTGGCGCCCTTCTTGTTAAGGTTAAGGACCAGGTAGAAAAGGCTCTTGTCGGGGTGAGGGTCGTCCTGGAAGAAAGGGCCCATGCGCCGGAGTGCGGAGCCGCCCGGGGGTTCCAACTTCAGAACGTCGGCGCCATAGTCCGCCAGCAAACGGGCACAGAAGGAACCGGCAATGTCCTCACTCAGATCAAGAACTTTTACCCCTTCCAATGCGCCAGTTAACATCTGCTTTGAGGACTCTCCTTTGAATCTGGTCAAGTGAGTGGGATTTTAACGGAAGGCTTGTAGTAAGGCAATCGAGTTTGCCAACTTTAAGGGCAAAGTTGCACCTGGCTGAAGGGTATAGAATAATGGGCCAGGGCAAATTACAGGCAGGAGTTTTTCATGCGACAGAACAGGGTAAAGAAGGTGATGAGCGAAGGGAAGCTGGCTTTGGGGACATACGTTACCTTTGCCGACCCGCAGATAGTTGAAATTATTGGCTTGGCCGGCTACGACGCAGCCTTCATTGACATGGAGCATACCGACTTTGACCTGCGCCTGGTCGGGGAGATGATCCGGGCGGCGGACCTGGCCGGGGTGACGTCCATTGTTCGGGTACCGGACAACGACGAGAAGCTGATCCTGCGCATACTGGACGCGGGCGCCGAGGGAATTATTATCCCCCACGTGGACGGTTTGGAAGGAGCCAGGAGGGCGGTCGACGCCGTTCGGTACGCACCCCTGGGCCACCGGGGCGGGGCCGGAGGGACGAGGGCGGCCGGTTACGGGATGATTGGCTGGGATGAGCACACCAAGTCGTCCAACGAACAGATACTGCTTTCAGTGATGACCGAGGACGAAAGGGGCGTCAACGACATTGAGGCCATAGCGGCGCTGGAAGGCATCGACCTGGTTTCCATCGGCCCTACCGACTTTTCCGAATATATGGGTATCCGGGATCCGCAGAGTCCGCAGCTGCGGGCAAAACTGACCGAACTGGCAAATCGAATCAAGGGTATCGGCAAGGCCAAAATGCAGTTTCCGATGAACCATGCGGCCATGCCTCTGGGCCCCAAGGAACTACAGGAACTGGGCGTTGGCTACACCCACGTGGCTCCCGCGCCGCCCGCTATTCTGTTACGTTCTCTCAAGGACCGCTTGCAGACTATTCGAGGGGAGATAGGGTAGGCCAACTAGCAAAGTTCGACGAAGGTGGGCCGGAAGCAGTTGTAGCATAGGGCCCCGGCGAGACCTTGGGCAATTTGCCGTACTTGGACTGGCGGCTTGCCAAAGATTTGTACTTGTTCCGGATTCTTCGTTTGCCGCTTTGGGTGCCTGCCAGAAATATGCGCTTATTATTCACCTTGATTTCCCTGACCCTGTTGGCATTATTCGTCGCCTGCACCGGAGGTGGACTGGCCGAACCTATCTCCTTGCCGGTATTGCCTGAATCCACCAAGTTGCCCCCGGCAACTGAACTCCCCACGGTGACGCTTTTGCCTTCTGCCACCGAGCTTCCAAGCGTGGTATTGCCGGAGGCTGCCACTGAACTCCCGCCAGCAACTCCGCTGCCCACCGCAACAGAGTTGCCGCCGGCTACCCTGCTGGAAGAGGCAACGCCACTACCTACTGCGGCTGAACTGCCTACACCTGAGCCTGCTACCGTGGATCCGGTCTTGCCTACTGTAGAGCCTACCCCTAATATGGCCCAGCCCCAACTGTCCATTGGGCCCGCGACTTGGCCTGTCGAGCTGGCGATTACACCGGAGGATCGAAATCAAGGCCTATCCGGCCGGGAGGTTCTGCCAGAGGGCACGGGCATGCTGTTTGTATTTGAAAGCGACCAGCACCTTACTTTCTGGATGCCGGATATGAACTTCCCGCTGGATATGGTCTGGATAGACTCGTCGTGCCACGTGGTGGACGTAACCCTGGACGCGCCGGTGCCTTTGCCTGGACAATCGAGGGCGGACCTGCCCAGATTTTCGCCACAAAGCCCGGCCCGGTTTGCGCTGGAGATAAACGCCGGGGAGTTCGAGGCCGCAGGCATTCAGGTGGGCGCAATGGCCGTATTAGAAGGAGAACTATCTAGCCAATATGGTTGTTGAAGACAACATCAGGGCTACTTTTTAGCATTGCGCGTCCGGAAGTGGTGGGTTAGAGTAGGGCTCCCCTTCGGGGCTGACTGAGAAAACAGCAGAGAACTGAATAGCAGAGGAAAAACAGTCTTATGGAAGTATTGGTTTCCGGGTCCTTGGCCTATGACCGAATAATGGATTTTCCGGGGCGTTTCTCGGACCATATTATGCCCGACAAAATCCACATGATTAACTTGAGCTTTACCGTCAACGGTTTGAAAGAGAACTTTGGTGGAACCGCCGGCAATATAGCCTACACTTTGTCTCTTTTGGGGGAACAGCCCCGCATCGTGGCGACGATTGGCAACGACTACCACCGGTACTTCCAGTGGTTTGAAGAATGTGGGGTGTCAACCAGCGATGTCCGCATAGTGAATGATGAAGCCACGGCCTCGGCCTATATAACGACGGACCTGTCGGACAACCAGATCACCGGATTCAACCCAGGCGCGATGAAGCAGCAGGCGGGATTCAGATATGAGGGAATCGAACCAAGAGAGTGCATCGCTATCGTCGCTCCCGGGAACCTTCAGGACATGGCGG
Organism: Geodia barretti; assembly: GCA_030341885.1. Lineage (NCBI taxonomy): Eukaryota > Metazoa > Porifera > Demospongiae > Tetractinellida > Geodiidae > Geodia > Geodia barretti. Next base: position 12,298 of record CASHTH010002204.1, read on the forward strand.
AGTTCACGGAGACCCACCGGAAACTGGGAATCTACTCCATTTTCGATCCCGGTCAGTCGTTACCGGCCTGGGACGGAGAAGACTTGGCCAACTGCATTGCCCAGTCCAGTATGTTGGTGTCCAACGACTACGAACTTGCGTTAATCAAGGACAAGACGGGCAAGAGCACCGAGGAACTGGTGGAAATGGTGGGAACTATAGTGACCACCAAGGGCGAAGATGGGGCAGAAGTCCTGACCCGGGTGGGAGCTATTCCGGTGCCGGCTATTCATACGTCAGGCGTGTTGGACCCAACCGGAGCGGGCGATGCGTTTCGGGGCGGTATGATTAAGGGTTTGGTGGACGGGCTTCCGCTGGAACGAGCAGTGATGATGGGGACGGTTTGTTCGCACTTCGTGATCCAGTGCTTTGGCACTCAGGAGCACTTCTTTAGCCGCGACGAGTTTCATTCCACGTTGGTGGAGAACTTTGGGGCGTAGTCGATTTTAGGGTTGTAAGAGCAGGCGAAGATTCTGCTCAGATAAGAGGGACAAAAAGAAAAAGGGCGGGCTCTTGTGCCCGCCCTTTCTGTGTGTCCACTTCCTGGCTTAAATAGCTGGGATGTTCAAAGGGTGAGGGTTGTTGACCACCTCGGGGCTGAGGGTATGTACCGAGCTATGCCCGCAGTGGCCCAGAACCAGGTCAACTTCCTGCCGCAGGATTTCAAGCATTAACCTCACCCCTTCGGCGCCGTTCCAGGCCAGGCCCCAGAACAGCGGGCGTCCCACCAGAACGGCCCGCGCACCAAGGGACAGGGCCTTGACCACGTCGCTGCCCCGCCGAATGCCTGAGTCCATGTAGATTTCGGCGCGGCCTTTAACTGCTTCCACGATTTCCGGCAGCATTTCGATGGTACTCAGGGTGCCGTCCAGTTGCCTTGCGCCGTGGTTGGATACCCAGATTCCCTCAACACCGTTTTCCACTGCCTGATAGGCGTCCTCGGCAGTTCGGATGCCTTTCAGAACTATGGGCAGCGAGGTCTGCTGACGTAACCAACCCAGTTCAGCCCAAGTCAGGGGAAGGTTCCAGGGACGTTGGTAGTAGAGGGCTTCCAGAGTGTCCGGCACCAGGCCGAGACCGGCTTCCTCTCCAACAAAATTACCCGGGTTAAACCCCCGGGGCCGCTCCGAACCGTGACGGATGCTCCGTTCGATGGGGCTGTTGATGGGAGTGTCCACGGTCAGGGCGATGGCCTTGTAGCCGGCCCGTTCCGCACGCTTGACCAGCATGGCGCTGGTTTCCTGGTCCTGATGGTATAGCTGGAACCACAGGGGGCCGTTGGAAACCTCCGCTACCTGCTCCATGCTGAAATGGGAGCCGGTGGCCAGGGTCATCAGGGTGCCGGCGCCGCCAGTGCCTTTGGCAGTGGCCAGCTCCCCCTCGGGGTGGGCCATCTGGTGGCCGCCGGCCGGGGCGACCATAACCGGAAAACTGATTTTCTCACCCAGTACAGTGGTGGACAGGTCCCGGTTCGAAACGTCCTGGAGGAACCGGGGCCGAAGTGTTATGGCTTCCAGGGCGGCGCGGTTCCGTTTGACCGTAATTTCGTCCTGAGCCCCACCGTCGATGAAGGCCCAGGCATGGGGGCTAATGAACCTGGAAGCGTGTTCTTCAAGTTCGTACAAGTTCATGGGTTCCAGTCGCATTGTGATATCCTCCGAAACTGTTGCGCGCCGCGGACACACGGTGATTTCGAGGGGCCCGCGGCCGAGCAATTATACACCTGGCCGAACAGAACAGAGTAAGACGTGGAAACGTCACCCGTGCGGGTAAAGAGATTACTGCTGCTTTCCAACTGGAAGCGCCAGGTGAAGAGGGGCCGCTCAAGAGCCCTATGCCCCAACCGTTACAGGAATACGCTCCGCCTTACATTGGGCAATGTTGACCGTTGGTATGGACGCTAAACCAGATGAGACCCTGCATCCACCATGATGGTCTCTCCGGTTACGTGTTCGGCGCCTTCCAGCAACCATACAACCGGTTCGGAGACGGTTTCAGGATCGCCGGCGGCCTTGAGCGGAGTACGTTCGGCGTATCTTTCGATGAAGGTGTTGTAGTTCTCTTCGCCCAGGCCTTCCCGCCACCAGCGGGTCTGCATTACGCCAGGGCAGACGGCGTTGACCCGGATTTCCGGAGCGAGCGCGCGGGCTAGGGAGTAGGTCATGACATTGAGGGCGGCCTTGGATGCGGCGTAGGCGATTGAACTGCCTGAGCCGCTGAAGCCTGAACCCGATGAGATGTTGACGATGGCGCCACGCCCTCGTTCCTTCATGGCCGGTGTCACAGCCCGAACCATTTGATATGCACCGATGACGTTGACGGCAAAGATTTGGTTAAAGTCTTCGCCGGTAAGCCCTTCCAGGTCAGCATGGGGCACGATTTTGGACCGGGCGGCGTTGTTGACGAGACCGTCGATCCGGCCCCACTGGGCCAGGGCTTCGCTGGCTATTCGCCGGCAGTCTTCGTCTACCGAAACATCAGCCTGGCACAGGATAGCTTCCCCGCCCAACTCCTTACAGGCAGCGGCCGTTTCCCTGGCCTCGCTTTCGCTTCGGGTGTAATTGATGACAACCCGTCCACCCTTGCCGGCCAGCCTCCTGGCCACGGCGGCGCCAAGGCCGGTGGCTGAACCGGTTACTATAAATACCCCGCCCTCAATGTCCATTTAAGAGACCTCACAGCTGGTTTTGCGTATATGTCGATAGGAGGAATTGGGCGCAACCGGAATATCGAAAGCAACCCAGGGGGAAGAGCACTTGAGGTAATAGACGAAAATGCGGTTGAAGTTTTAGGGAAACCAACCAACCCACTTTTCACCCAACAGGGCGATGTAGATGATGATCAGTCCGGTCCCTACGATGACTGAGAGCCAAATGTCCAGCATGCGGCGCTGCGTATCGGGAAATCTGATCTCGTAAAAACGATACTCATCCGAAGACTCGATTGGCTCCAGCTTGTGGTCGTCCCTTTCCCGCTGCAGGTCCCATGCGTGGGCCAGCAGAAACAGCACGACGGCGGAAATGACCATCGCAAATATATCAACCAGAAAACGTCTCCAACCTTCCCAGACATCCAGTGGCAGCGAAAACAGGGCCAGACCAATGGTAATCGAGCCAAAAATGCCCAAGGCGAAGATCTCTCCCAAGTGAATGTCTACCTGCTTGGAACGGATCAACCCGTCCAGTTCCCCCTCCAGTCCATTCAACAGTTGGATGTCGAACTCGCTGAGACTGTGTATGTCGACTGCAGTAATATGCCTGCGGGCTTGAACGTAAGACAGTTTCAGGTCAGCGGGATTGTCAGCTTTATCAATGCCCAGAATGCAGGATCACAGGTCGCCGGTAATTGCGCCGCGCCGGGCCAGCAGGTCTGCTTTCCGAAATATATTGAAGGTGCGGTTATCCTCGTCGGTAGTTCGCGAGGACATACGGGCAACCCGGAACGCCAGAAGCAGGGCAAAAATAGTGGCAGACAGGGCTACGGAACCGAAATACCCGCCCTCATTCCAGTCCCAGTTGCCTACGCCCAGAAACTGGAACATATGGTCCCGCATGTACACGACGGCGCCGCAGATGCCCAGGCCCAGGATAAGGGACTCGAATCCCAGCTGTACTTCGGCTTCAAAATTGATGACGAGGTTGGCGGTAATTATGGCGGCCGTGCCAATAATCAAATAAGCTGCGTTTACGTCGCCGATTTGGCCAGCCAGTCCGAGGAATGCCAGAGAGAATATGGGAGTTCCGTAGGTTAAAGAGTGGAGACCCAGGTTGCGGGTCAGGGTTGAGGCGTAGTTCCACAAGGCACTGGCAATACCAGCACTGAGAATGCCGCCTACCAGTCCCAACAGCAGCCCATTAGAGGTAATCCAGTCCCCGGTGAAGGCTCCGTAGGCAACGCCGGCAACTCCGCTGAGTATGGCGGCCACCAGGTTTGCCAGCGCCGAGGCCACCAGGAGAAAGAACATACCCAAGGATTCCTGAGTGTGCGATTCCACGATTTGGGGCGGAATATCAGCATGGTTGACGGACCTGTGGCTCCATACCCAGTTGAAACCGGCAAAGGCCGTAAGAAATGCGGCGCCAAGCGCCAAGGCCAATCCTATATACGCGTCGGAGGGAAAGTCGTTCAGGGTTTCCTCAACCAATGCAACGAAGCCATTAGTCTGGCTGGCAAGGACGAAAACTATGCCCACCAGGGCGACAAAGAGCATCAGCATCGTCATTCTATGTAGACTGTGGTGTTGACCGCTGGTCCACCGGGCAACGATGAAAATGAGGAGCAGGGGCGATAGTTCAAAAATGACAGCCCCGGCGGATGGGTCCGCCCATCGGAATGCGAGGGCCAGAACTGCCAGATCGAAGTAGCTAAACAGTACCCCGGCGATTTCAGGCGAAAAGAACCTCTTCCGAATAAAGGAATACATTCCCTGCTCTCTCAGAAGACGCCAATACAGAGCAATCAGGAGGGTAAAAATAAAAACGGCCATGCCCAGGCGCATTGCCGAACCAAACAGAAAGGGGTTATACCCACGTCCCAGGGCGATAACCAGGGGCACTATGCCGAAGAATGCCACAGCTATGAGCATGTAGCCAGTAGCGCTCACATTGGTGTTGTGAGGGCGTCTGACCGGTACAGGAGCAACCTGTGATTGATTCCTCATAGTGGGCACATTACAGCATACCGAGGTATGGTTTTCAACTGCGCTTGCGTCCGCACTTATCCAAAGGCATGAAGCCTGCAATTCCGATATCGAGTTTTCGTAATCGTCAGAAACCGGGGTGTGGAAGTGACCCATGTTCCCGCCCAAACCGGAAAGACGGATTGCCTTAGATTGCTAAGGTGAATGCCCTGGTTTGGGGATTGACGCAGCCAGCCTCGCCATCCCATTGACTAACCCCCACGGGCTGCGTTAGCCTAAAGCCGTTCATCCCCCCTCCTTTCGGGGTAGCTTTGGAGAGGAAGAAACCCATGACACAGGAAACCCAGTCGGCCCTAACTCCCGAAGTAAGAGCAATGATCGGGGTAACCGGCGATGTCGTCGAAGCCTGGGGCAACGTGGATTCGGAATACCTGCGTCGCTTCACCCAGGCAGTGATGGATCCGGATCCCCGATATTGGGATCAGGAGTTCGCTGAGTCCACCCATTACGGGGAGATTATCACCCCGCCCATAATGGTCAGTTACCTGGCCTCCCGCATCCGTCCCGACCAGGACGATCCGGTCACCCGCGCCTTTGAAGAGAACCCGGAGTCGGACGGGATCGGATCGATTGAACGACCCGGGGAGTTGCCGCCCGTACCTACCAACCTGGTCAGGGTCCTCAACGCCGGCAATGAACTGGAGATATACAAGTACCCGAGCATCGGGGATAAGGTGTTCTTTCAGAATAAATATTCAGACATTCGGGAGCGTGTGGGCCGCGACGGTCGTGCTTTCCTGATAATCACCCGGGAGACGAGATACAAGAACCAGAATGACGAGCTGCTTTGCATCACCCGGGCTTCGTCTATCCGGCGTTAGGGTAGATTCGGTTTCTGGCCGTAGAATGAAACTATGACGAGGTGGCGTTTATGAGCCTGCCCCTGGAGGAACTGCTGAAACTGGAGCCCGAAGAAATAGTGGCCCATAACGAGCGCCCCAAGGCCGACGACCTCCGGAACAAGCAGCAGATTTACTACGAGGACGTCGAGGAGGGGTTGGAGTTACCCAAGTACGTTTACAATCCCACTCCCACCCATCTGTTCCGCTGGAGCGCGGCAATAGAGAACTTCCACCGGATTCACTATGATCTTGACTTTGGGCTGAACCACGACAAGAATCCCAGCATCCTGGTGCACGGATCATGGAAGCAGAGCGTGGTTCCCCAGTTCTTGAAGGACTGGACATTGCCCAAGGGTTGGCCGTGGAAGGCCCAATTTGAGCATCGGGCCATGCTGGTTCCCGGCGATGTTCTCATCATGTGGGGCAAGGTCACCAGCAAGTATGAGAAGAACCAAATGGGTTTTGTGGAACTGGAGATCGGGATGAAGACCCAGGACGGCATAGAAAGCATGCCAGGGACCGCAACCGTGGTGCTGCCGCTGCGTAACGGCCCCGACATTCCCTATCCCTTTGTGCCGCCGGAAGATTAACCGAAATCCTTTTCAGCAATTCCACTGGCGGGAGCCAGTATTAGGGGAGGCTGAGCAGTTGCCTGGCCCTGTTTCGAAGACCAATCAGGTGAGGTAATCAATCTATGACCCGATTTATCGCCATTCATAATGTGCCCGGTATCACCGAAGAGGACTTTCGGGACAAGCTCAATGCCGTCCGGAAGTGGCGTCCCGACCGCCGGACTACTATATTGAAGGTTTACGGAGACTTGGAGAACGGACGTCTGATTTCGGAGTGCGAGGCGGTTGAACAGTCCCACTTTGAGGATTGGATAAACATGGTGGGGTGGCCGGTAGAATCAATCAATAAAGTTGATATGGTCTGTCAGGTCGGAAATTTCTGGAAGATGTAGGTTGGCGCACTGGCATAAGCGATTCTTCCAGATTTACGGCTCTGGGAAAGCATAAGAAAGGGGTGGGCACCTAGGTCCACCCCTTTTCTTTGCGACGGTTGCCTGGTGGAAGTATTCAGTAAATAGCAGGAGGTTGGTTACTGCCACCCACCAGTCCGGTTGATCTCGTCCTCGGGATGATAGGCTTGCTGGAAATTGGAGCAGATTTCCGCGCCCAGGGCAAGAATCAATGCCGAGAGGTAAACCCAAAACAGGAAAACTATGGTCGATGCTATTGAGCCGTAGAGAATGTCATATTTGCCATAGTGATGCAAATAGACTGCAAACAACTCCTTGCCCAGTTCGAAAAGAGTTGTAGCCACGATGGTTCCGAGCCAAACGTACTGCCATTTTACTTCGCAATTGGGCAAATACCGGTATATCAGCAGGAATCCTACACCTGAGACAATCCACGATGAGGACTTGATAAGCAATATAAAGACCTCTGACTCACGCAGGGCTTGTTGCCAGGAGAGTTGAAGGTCCAGTTCCAGCAGGACCTGGGAAGCCGAAGTGACGGCCAGCCAAAAGAAAAAGTACAGACCGAAGGAAAGTAGAAACAGCAGGTGCTCAATCCGGTGTACGTGAAATGGCTGGCCCTGGTAGATTCCCCAGGCACGGTTTACGACCCGGTCTATGGCTCCAAATACCGAGCTGGAAGACCAAAGAATACCAACGACGGCAATCAGAATAAATTCTCCGCGGTGCGAGTCAATGAACACGATATTGCTGGCAATAAGACGGTCTGAGCCAGGGAAATTCCCTATCACGAAATCCAGAAGTTTTCCCTGGATAACTTCGGCTTGGAGGAATAAACCGGAGACGACCATCATGCCCAGCAAGAAGGGAAAGACGCCAAATATCGTGTAGTAGGCGACACCGGCCGCCATGTGATTGGCGTCTCGGGTGATCATTTCGCTGGCTACCCGGGCTGTCATTTTGACCGGGCGGTGTCGCATCAGTGGGTGATGCCATACCCAGTCCTTCAGTCGTTGCTTATTGACTTTAAATGACGAAACCAGACTAGCCATAAGTCACAATCTTCAAGGGTTCCGCGATTTGCTGGTAGGTCTGGGACTGTGTGCGATTGTTGGCGCGGTGACGTGATTTCGTGCCATTCCAAGGATCAGGGTCAAAATATTTTCGGTGGCCAATACCGGAGCCAAACCTTGCCCAAGACCAGTTGATCGGACACAGGGCCAAAGTTCCGGCTGTCCTCACTATCGTTGCGGTTATCACCAAGTAGAAAGAGTTCATCGACGCCTGTATACCACTGGCTTGGCCCAACTTCCGAGGTTGCTGTAGCCTCCACCAAATAAGGTTCTTCCAGTTGGCGGCCGTCTATTTCAAGCCGGTTTTCTCGAATGGCGATGTGCTCGTTTGGCAACCCAACCACCCGTTTGATGTAGATACTTTGCGACCGGTGCGGATGCTGGAAGGCCACGATGCATCCTCGAAAAATATTGCTTGCCTGAGGCCCCATTGCTAAAGGCTGGGTTTGCAAGTGCTGACGGTTCGAAAGTGTGGGCTCCATACTGTCGCCCACTACTCTCAGGTGCCTGGAACGTTCCAGGCAATAGCCTATGAGTTTCAAGTGAGTGCACAGTCGAGCCAAGAACCCGGTAGGCCTCAAGAAGATTCTATCAATGCAGTGATGTGCGACGAAAACGGCACAAAACACACTGAATTTTAACGCGTGTTGACAAAACCTGGCAAGCGAGCCCCCGGACAGGGGCGATCCAGTATACGGATCCGTGGGAAAAATTCTAATGCGAAGCGGGTTAGCCGATCAGTGTTTTAGACTGTCAAGGTGACAATGCGAGGGGCCTACCCTATAATCGGGCCCTATAGCATGTCAGACATTCCAACGATGTACGTTCAAATGATACAGGAGGTTCTCCGTGGCTAACGAATCAATCCGCTTGGGGCTGATAGGCGCGGGCCGGAATACCCGTGACCGCCATATTCCAGGATTCCTTAATGTAGAAGGCGTTGAATTGGCTGCAGTAGCCAATCGCAGCCGGGAATCGGGTCAGCGGGTGGCCGATTCCTTCAACATTCCAACTGTTTACGATAACTGGCGGGACCTGCTTGACGATCCCTCCATAGATGCGATTTGCATCGGCACGTGGCCTTATATGCACCGCAACCTCACCCTCGCCGCCCTGGAGAAGGGCAAGCATGTGTTGACCGAGGCCCGCATGGCGGCGAATGCACAGGAAGCCAGGGAAATGCTGGAGGCTTCCAGGAATCACCCCGAACTGATTGCCCAGATCGTTCCGGGGCCCTCCACGTTCAAGGTAGACAACCTGATCCAGCAAAAGGTTGCCGAGGGCTACCTGGGTGATTTGCTGGCGGTAGAAGCACAGGTGGTCTCTCCTGCCTTTGTAGACGCCGGCGCCCCGCTGCACTGGCGGCACAATCGCACTTTCAGCGGATACAACATCTTGAACATGGGCATTTACTATGAGTGCCTGATGCGCTGGACCGGACCGGCTGTTCGAGTCATGGCGATGACCAGGGTTAACGTTCCCGGCCGATTGGACGAGGACGGGAGCATGCACGCGGTGACCATACCCGACCACGTGGACGTCCTCATGGAGTTTGCTAACGGCGGTCAGGGACACATGCGGGTGAGCGCGGTAACCGGATTGGCTCGGGGGACCGAGGTCTGGTTGCACGGAAGTCAGGGAACCCTGCGGGTTGCTCCGAACCTGGACGTTTATGGTGGACAGCGGGGCGATAGCCAGCTCGAGCCCATCGACAATCCGCCGGAAATCCAGTATTCCTGGCGGGTGGAAGAGGAGTTCATCAGCGCCATTCGCGGCGACGAGCCGGTTACTCGAACTCCCTTCGACGTGGGCCTGCACTACATGGAGTTTACCGAGGCGGTAACCCGCAGCGCTCAGACCGGGCAGGCGATTTCACTGCCGCTATAATAGGTGGTTGAGAGCCGATACTAGACCAAACCGATGCCCCGGGTCCGATTGCCTTCGGCCGGGGCATTTCACTTTGCAGGGAGGGATTGAAGCATGCACGTGCCCGAACAAGTTACGCCCAGCAAGTTGGCGGATTACCTCGAAATCATGAGCAAGTCGGTTTTCCAATCGGGCATTTCCTGGCGCGTTGTGGAATCCAAGTGGCCAGGAGTCCGGGAGGCTATGTGGGAGTTTGACCCGCAAACCATAGCGACTCTGGGAGAGCCTGAACTGGACGAGTTGGCCCAGGATTCCCGGATGATTCGCCACCGCCGAAAGCTCTCCGCGATTTCCGTAAATGCCCAGCGGATGCTTGAACTGGAAGATGAATATGGAAGCTTTCAGGGCTACCTGCGTTCCCACGGCAGCTTTGAAGCCACGCTGCAGTCAATCCGCAAGGAGTTCAAGTACATGGGCGACTCAGGTACGTATCATTTCCTGTGGACGGTCAGCGAAGAGGTTCCACCCTACGAAGAATGGTGCGCTACCCACGAGAGGAAGAGGCGGTAACTCGTTGCCTAAAGCGAGATTCGTTCTGACTCGGCCAACTGCCTGGTTCCCTATAGCTTCTAGCGATCCTGCCTGCGACGCTCGTCTCGGTAATTGGGGGCTCTGATTGGGTGCCAATCCACCACTCCAACGTCTACAAGGCGTGAGCCGATGCCTGGGAATTCTTCTATAAAGCTATCCAAACTAACCACTGACGTTATGACAGTGGGCAGCCGAGAATCGAATCTGTGTACTATTAGCTGATATAGTTTCTCATCTGCCCATGGAGTAGCACTTTCCGTTCCCAAGTCGTCGAGAATTAGCAGAGGGGCAGTTTTTATCTGCTCAAACAGTTCGTCGTAGCCAATGGGGCTATCGGGGCTGAAGGTCGAGCGCAAATGGTCCAGCAACGAAGGAACAAACGTATATAGGGCTGGGCGGCCTTGTTGGATATTTACTCCAGTGATCGCAACTGCCAGATGGGTCTTTCCGCAACCTCGCGGGCCAGTGAATAGTAGCCACCCCTCCGGGTTGGATGCAAATGCGGTGGCGGCCTGCTTGGCACGAACCAAGGATTCTTGCCCCGCTCGGTCTAGCCTGGGGTTTCCTTGTACATTGAATGAGTCGAGGGTCATGCGCCGCTGAAGTTCTTCTGGCAGATGTCCTACGCGACGAGCCATGCGACCATTGTGTTGCCTAAGCCTGTATATCTGAGAAAACCCCCCGTAAGAGTCCAGCCGCGTTTGGATACCTTCGTGAAGGCGGTCTAAGGGACCTCGAACCGTTACTATGGTGGGTAGTTCCTCATTATAGCGATGGCTGATTATTTGAAACAGTTTCTCTCTGGCCCACTCGGTCGCAGGTTGATCTGTCAAGTCATCCAGGATTAAGACTGGCACATTCCGAATTTGATCAAACAATTCGTCATAAGACACTGTGCTGTCAGGGGCAAAGGTAGCTCGAAGGTGGTCCAATAGGTCAGCTACCACTACAAAGTACGTTGCAATACCACGCTCAATACAGCGGTTAGCAGCCGCTACCGCTAAGTGAGTTTTGCCACTGCCGCTTGGTCCGGTAAGGACCAACCAACCCGAAGGATTCTCAGAAAAGGCCATGGCGGCGGTCAACGCCTCCTGAAAGGCCTCCCTGCCAGTGGCTTCTGGGAAAGGGCTCTCGGGTAATGTATTCTCAAATGAAATGCGACCTAGCGTGCCCAAATTGCTATATCTGCGCAATGCAGCATCCCGGCTAGTAGACTGACACAGTTGGATTGATGGGGGATCAGGTACAATGGTTCAGTAGAGAAAAGGTGGAGGAGTGAGGTGGGAGTGATGGTAAAGAAGTACCGAGTGGAGTTGGGGGAGGAGGAGCGGCAGGTGCTGAAGGCTCTGGTATCCAGGGGGAGGGCGGCGGCCTACCGGCAGACCCATGCCCGGATTCTGCTGTTAAGCGATGAGAACCAGGCGGAAGGGCCGATGAAGGACGAGGAGATAGCCCGGTCCCTGAAGGTGGGGAGGGCGACGGTGGAGCGAGTGCGGCGGCGTTGCGTGGAAGATGGTCTGGAGCGTGCCCTGGGGCGCAAGGAACAACTGAACCGGCCGCAGAAACGACTGGATGGTCAGGGAGAGGCCTACCTGGTGGCGCTGGCCTGCGGCGACCCACCGGAGGGGCGGTCCAGTTGGACGCTGAAGTTGCTGGCGAACCGGCTGGTGGAATGCGAGATAGTGGAGAGGGTCAGTTCCGAGACGGTGCGCCGGACCTTGAAAAAAACAAACTCAAGCCCTGGCTGAAGGAATGCTGGTGCATCCCGCCCCAAGGCAGCGCGAGTTCGTGTGCGCCATGGAGGACGTGCTGGAGGTCTACCACCGCCAGTATGAGGACAACGAAGTGCTGGTATGTCTGGACGAAACCAGCAAGCAGCAGGTGCGGGAGACCCGCCCGCCTCGGCCGCCGCGTCCTGGGGCGGTCCAGGCTTATGACCACGAATACCAGCGCAACGGGGGTGAGCAACTGTTCATGGTGTTCGCGCCCCTGGAGGGCTGGCGGAGGGTCGAGGTGACGGAGCGCCGGACTAAAGTCGATTGGGCGCGCCAGGTCAAGCAACTGGTGGACCAGGACTATCCCGACAAGGATCGTATCGTGCTGGTAATGGACAACCTGAACACCCATCATCCCAGCTCATTATATGATGCCTTTGAACCCGCGGAGGCCCGGCGCATAGCTCAACGGTTGGAGATTCACCATACCCCCAAGCACGGCAGTTGGCTAAACATGGCCGAAATAGAATTGGGGGTGCTGGGACGCCAATGCCTGGACCGGCGGATTGCCGACCGGGAAACCCTGAGGGCAGAAACCGGAGCCTGGCAAACACGGCGGAACCGAGAAGCAGTCCAAGTGGACTGGCGCTTCACCACCTCCGATGCACGCATCAAACTAAAGTCCCTTTACCCATCGCTACAGCTGTGTTGACCTACTAGTTGGGTCGCGTTGCTGACATCTACAAGGGAATGCTTCGCCAAAATCCGGGTGTCCTACTGGGACCCTCTTGCTTACCCAACCTGCACCGTTGCAGAGCTGACATATTTCCCCTTGAGGTTCATCGGGAGCAATGTTGCGTAATGCAGCTTTATCGACGTCCATACCCCTGGGGGTATCTGGAGCGGTAATTCGACGAAGTATGTCGCCCAGACTTTCCATACGCTCCTCCTTCATTACCCCTCGGGTTGGTTCTTGGTATGTCTCTTCCTCCGCTCTTTCCCTCGGAGGCCCAGCGGCGAAGGATGGCGGAAATGTAACTCCAGCTACGCCTGTTGTCTTGGACCGCTAAATTGAAAGATTCAACAATCCAACTCCAAGGGTACCGCTGTTCTGCGTCCCTTAGTTCATCAGCCATTATTTGCCCGTAGGTGCCGATATTGTCTTCGTACAACGAGAATATGTTAAGGGGAGGGACTCTTGGTGTATCAGCGTGGGCGTCACCAATATCTTGGTCCGGGTCCCAATTTAGTGAGGACGAGTCGTTTCCCTGCTTCAACCTCCGTAGGTCCTGTTTTCCCTTCTCACTATTTAGCAAGTAGAGTGTCTTATCACTGCCAGAGTTTGGGGAATAACACAACATGGTGCCTCGAGTAACTGCTTTTTGTAATGCTATAAGCATTACTTCACGAGGGTCTTCTCCCAAACTCCTTAATCCGCGTAGCAGTGTGGTGTCGTGGAGTAACTCGTTCTCCTCAACGAACTTTAGTTGGCCCTTTTTCTGGCCCAGCAGCCAGAGCAGGCGCAGGGTCACCTTTAACTCGGCCAGGTCCTCTATCTCTTCCAGCAGGGAGTTGAAGATGGGGTCAGGAACCGGAGTGGCCCTGACATTTCTGGGAAATCCGTCGAAAGGCATGGCTAGAAATCTTCGTCGCGGCCCAGGGCATCGAAGCGGACCAGGTTATTGCGGAAGCGCAGTTTTACGCCGCCGGTGGGCCCGTGCCGGTGCTTGGCCACGATAATTTCGGCAATATTTCGGGGGTAGGGCCGGTCGGGAAAATGCTGGTCCCACTCATCTTCAGTGTAGTAAACATCTTCCCGGTAGATGAACATAACTATGTCGGCATCCTGCTCGATGCTTCCGCTGTCCCGTAGGTCGGAGAGCAGGGGGCGGTGACCGGGGCGGCCTTCAACTACGCGGCTAAGCTGAGAGCAGGTTATTATAGGAATCCGAAGGTCTCGAGCCATGCCCTTGAGGGATCGCGAGATTTCGCTTATCTCCTGCACCCGGTTTTCCCCTCCCCTGGCATGGGCCTGCCCCTGGATGAGTTGCAGGTAGTCCACAATTAGCAAGTCCAGGCCATCGGGGCCGAGGGAGAGGCGGCGGGTCTTGCTGCGCATTTCTGAAATGCCCTGAAATGGCGTGTCATCAATGAACACCGGCAGTTCGGAGAGGTTACCAATTGAGTCGATGATGCGTTGCTCCTCTGCCTCCGTGTAAAGGCCAAGGCGTACACGGTGAGCGTCAACTTCGGCGTCCCCAGACAGGATGCGAAGGGCCAACTGTTCCCGGCTCATTTCCAGGCTGAATATACCCACCGAGGATCCCTGCCTGGCCGCGTTGATAGAAACGTTAACGGCCAGGGCGCTCTTGCCCAGTCCAGGGCGAGCGCCAAGGATCAGGAGGTCGGACCGCTGCATTCCACCAAGCAGTTCGTCCAGGTCGTTGTAGCCCGTCAAAACCGGGGCGGTGTCATCAATTGGATCCACAATTGAGGCCCGGTCTTCCAGGAACTGGTCGTAAATCTGGCGCAACGGAATGAAGCCACGTTCCGAGCGTTGTGTACGGACGGAGAAGAGCACGTCCTCTGCCTGGCGCAGGGTGTTTTCTACGTCGTAGCTATCTCGATAGCCTATCGCGGAGATGTTGGAAGCGGCGTCAATCAGGCGTCGCATTGTGGAGGTGTTATATACGACCTGCGCGTAGTGCTCGGCGTGGGTGGAGGTAGGTGTGGTGGAAACGAGATGGCTAAGGTAAGCCATGCCGCCGGCGTTTTCCAATTGATCGGAGCGGTGCAATTCCCGCGCCACCGTAACCTGGTCTATGGCCTCACCCCGGCGAAACAGTTCGGCGCAGGCGCCAAAACACAAGCGGTTCCGGTCCCGATAAAAATCGTCGGGCCTGATGAGATGGGAGATGTCGAGAAAAGAGTCGCTGTCAATCAACAGCGACCCGATTACCGCCTCCTCCGCCGCAATGTCATGGGGAAGGAGTTGCTCCGCGTACATTTATTACACTTCAGTTTCGGCCACTATGTTTATAGTCGCTGTTATATCTGAAGACAGCCGCAGGATGGCTTCGTATTCACCCGGTTCCCGGATGGGCTCAATGGTGGAGACAAGGCGCCGGTCAATTTCTCTTCCCAGCGTTTCGGACAGGCACTCGGCGATGCGGGTGTCGTTTATCGCCCCGTAGTAGCGGCCAGTGGGCGTAATACGGGCGGCCACGTTAATAGTGGTATTGTCCAGCAACTGGGCCAGTTCTTCCATTACCTGGGTTTCCCTGGCGCGCTGCTGGTCGCCGGCAACCTTGATCTTATGTGCTCGCTTAAGGATTTCGGGGGTTACAACCTCCGCCAGTCCCTTGGGAATCAGAAAATTCCGGGCGTAGCCGTCGGCTACCCGCTTAATGTCTCCGGCATGGGCCTGATTGGTCACATCCTGCAAAAAGATAACCTGCATAAAACGTCCCTTCTTTGGCGTTTAAGGATTTAAGTCCGGCCATTATACCCTAAAAGGCCTTTACACTAAAAACGCCGGGTGTCAGTGCAGGCTCCTGGAGCAATCTGCGGCAACCCCAAAAGGCTGATCTATGCCGCCCGTTCTTCAGCTATCCGGACCTGGTAATTCTCCGCTTAATTGACCGGGCTGGAAGCGACGGCTATGATTCCGACATTGTTGCCAACCCAGTAGGCGTACCCCTTCCGCTTGGGAGAAAATCATGTCCTTTGCCAGCGACATTGAACTCAGGGCCCTGCCGATCCGGCAGGCCATTCTCGACCATCCGTTTGTGACCGGTGTCGGCGACGGTACCCTGGAGGTGGCCAAGTTTAGGCATTATGTGCTGCAGGACTACGTCTATCTTATAGAGTACAGCCGGGTGCTGGCGATGGCTTCGGCTCGGGCTCAGGACCTGGATACCATGGGCTGGTTTGCCAGGTTGCTGGATGAAACCTTGAACGTAGAAATGGAACTGCACCGGGGTTATTGCGCTGAGTTTGGCATAACCACAATAGAGTTAGAAACCACAATCCCGGCCCCTACCACCGTGGCCTATACGTCGTACCTATTGCAAGTGGCTCATCAGGGCAGTTTCCCCGAACTGGTTGCTTCCCTGGTGCCGTGCCAGTGGGGTTATTGGGAGATCGGGGAGTACTTGGCTCGGCAGGGTGAGCCCAAAGAGGCGCCCCTCTATTGCCAATGGATCCAAATGTACAAGTCTCCGGAGTTTGCCCAATTGGCGGATGCTATTCGTGTCCTGATGGACCGACTGGGAGACCGGGCCGGCGCCGACGAACGGGAAGCCATGGGACGGGCCTATATGACCAGTCTCCGGTTCGAGTACCTGTTCTGGGACATGGCCTACCGTCTCGAGACCTGGCCGGTATAGGTCGCGTCAGGATGGCGAAGGGCTCTTTCCCGTAGCTGACATTCGACTTGTGGATTGCCGCTGGGGCTAATATACTTGGCCCATGTCCCAACCGCACCAGATACTTCCCGATGACCTGACGGAACTTCCTTTGTTCCCGTTGAACCTGGTATTGTTCCCCGGCATGCGAATGCCGCTGCACATTTTTGAGGAACGCTACAAGGCCATGATCGGAGATTGCGTGGAAAGAGAGGCTCCTTTTGGAGTTGTCTTAATAAGGGATGGCCCGGAGGTTGGAGGTCCAGCAGAGCCTTTTCGGGTGGGGACCACTGCCCGTATTACCCAGGTGCAACACCTGGAAGAAGGCAGGATGAACCTGCTGGCTCTTGGGGAGAGGCGGTTCGACTTGGTGGAAATAATACGGGAAATACCGCACATGGTGGGATTGGTGTTGTTCAAAGAAGAGACCGTGGGCGAGGTGTCTTCAGAGTTGATGGAGGAGGTGGGGCAGGACTACGGTCAATTCTTAAGGCATGTTGCCACCATGGCGGGGTCATGGAATGCGCCGGTGCAGGTCCCTGGTGACCCCCAGGACCTCTCGTTTGAAGCCGTTGCCACGCTGACCAGCAGCATTGAGTTACCCCAGGGTCTTCGCCAGCAATTGCTCGAATTTGACACCGCCGGTGAACGCTTGAGTCATTTGCTGCCCCTGTTGAAACGAGCCAACGAACTTATCCAGGAACAATTGGATAAGAACAATCCCTACCGTGGGCGCCTGAACTGATTGGCAGACTTGTACCTGTTGTCTAACTGAACCCCTTTGTTTTCCTTCCACAATGCTTTCCCCAAACTTCCGCTGTCTTTCACTGGGCCTGAGTCACCATGAACGAGACTGACTCATGCGATGGCAGCTTGGTCCCGCCAGCCCTAAAGGAGGGCATTTCCCGATTCGTGGTTGGCGCCGTTGTGGCCCACCAGGGTAAGGCGCTGCTGTTGCGCCGGCGCCAGAATGACTTTTTGGGCGGCATCTACGAACTGCCCAGCGGCGTGGTTGAGGAAGGAGAGACACTGGGTGAGGCATTGGTGCGGGAAGTAGAGGAGGAGACAGGTCTGGAGCCAATTCCAAAAGGAAACTATGTCGGTTTCTTCGACTATTTTTCTGGAAGCGGGAGGGCTACGAGGCAGTTCAATTTTCTGGTTGAAGTTGCCGCACATACCTTGGTTCGTTTAACTGAACACGACACCTATGTATGGGCTGACCGGGAAGCTCTGGCCGAATTGACAGTCACCGATGAAACGAGACTCGCGGTATCTTTGGCCCTTTCCTGTGGAAGGAAATCCAACCTGGAGAGTGATCCAGCAACTTGATACTCTTAGCATTAGTTTTAATTTTTCTTGGAGCCGCATTTTGCCTGTCGGCAATTTTGACTTTCGCCGTAAGTTTGCTTCTATCCTTTGACATCGTAGTGCCCTTGAAAGGACCGCTGGCAGTAATGACCAGTACGGAGATGATGCTTCTTGGTTGGGGGCAAGTTGCAGTGGGGAGTGGGCTGCTGCTGGCCTCACTTCGAGCCCTTTCGGCAGACCGGGAAAGGCAGGCAAATGACGCCTCTAAATGAACAGATTTTCTGACGGTATCTCAACGATCCGGTCGACGTACACACCTGGAAGGTGAATATCGTCAGGGTCCAGTGTCCCGATTGGGACCACGGCGTTCTCTACCTCCACCAGGGTAACCCGTGCCGCCATGGCCATTATGGGGTTGAAATTGCGCTGGGCCATCCGGAATCGCAGGTTGCCAAAGGCATCCGCCTGCCAGGCCCGTATGAAGGCGTAGTCGGCAACCAGCGGATACTCCAGCAGATAAGAGCGACCGCTAATCTCCCGACTCTCTTTTCCGGCGGCTATTTCGGTTCCGGCGCCAGTTGGAGTGTAGAAACCACCGATACCGGCCCCGCCGGCACGAATCCTCTCCGCCAGAGTCCCCTGGGGAACCAGTTCCCCATCTATTGCCCCGGCATTGTAGAGCCGTACAAAGGGAGTGACTCGTGAAGGATGAGTTGCTGCGGTAATGGAGCAGACCATTTTCCTGATGCGGCCGGCCTCGATCAGGGTCCCTACGTCCACCCTGCCGTCGGTGCCCCCATGTTCGTTGGAAATGCCGGTCAGTCCCCTGGTACCCTTTCGGTGAAGGGCAGCAATCAGGTTCTGCGGAGCACCTATGCCACCAAAGTCGCCAAACATGATCGTGGCGCCATCGGGTACATCTGCTACAGCGGCGTCAAAGTCAGGGAAGGTCTTGTTCTTCATTCGGGACTGCCAGTGTCAGGCAGGTCTGTCGTGGAGTGCCAGAGCAGGGCCAATACACTGGCCGTCAACAGCGGAAGCGAAAACAGGTATGTGGCCCAGGTTCCAGGAAAAGTCGTTTCGAGGGCGACCACCAAGGGCGCGGCCAAGGTTCCGCCCAATTCCTTCAGGGGTGATGGCCAACTCCAAAACCGAATGAAGTTGGGGACACTGGGGCGCCACCCGACCTGCAAACCACAAAACTTGCAGTTCTCGGCTTGGTCGTTATTGGCAGTCCCACAGCGGTGGCAAATGAATTCGCGAGGCATATGGCCCATGTATCCGCAATACTGGCAATGAATGCGGGCGACCTGACACGTCTGCGGCTTGAAGTAGGCTAACACATTGCATGGCTTGAAGCTATATTTGATGGTGTTTGGATAGCCAATCGGAACGCGGCCAATAGACCTATGGTGGGTACGGCAGGTGCCCATTGATTCAGGTTTTCTGGCAAACTACAATGGCCCACGCGGAATGCCAATTAGAAACTTAAGGGTAAAGCAATGACAACTAATTCACGGTCAGGGTCTACAGAGGGTGCAGGAAACAGTTCGGCCCAGCAGATGTTTGGTTCGCAAGCGTCTTTTTACGCTGCCAGCCAGGTCCACATCAGCGATAACCGGCTGACCACTTTGCAGAGGATGATCGCGGAACAACCCTCCGCCAAATGGGCAGTGGACCTCGGCACCGGAGCAGGATTTACCGCATTTGCGGCGGCTGAGCATACCAGCCAGGTAGTGGCCAGCGACATAACCCGGGAAATGCTTCTGGAGACTCGCCGGATTGGCCAGGACAGGAAATTGGGCAACATACTACTTTGCCTGAACCAGGCCGAGGCTTTGCCTTTTGCCAGTGAATCGATCGACCTGGTTACTTGCCGGGCAGCCGGACATCATTTTATCGACCCGGGGACGGCCTTCGACGAAGTCCGGCGAATACTCAAGCCTGGCGGGACTCTGGTAATGGCAGACTCCGTTTCGCCGGAGGATGACAGCCTGGCAGACTGGTTCAATGACGTTGAGTTACGCCGCGACTTCAGCCATGTAGAGAACCGCAAGGTATCGGTGCTGTTAAGAATGTCGGCAGGACGACGTGACGACTTCTGAAGGTGTGGGGTGGAAAGTCGCGACGAGCGTACCTATATGACCTTCAACGATTGGGTCAAACGCACTGCCACCACGGAAGACGAGGTCGCAAGCCTGCGGCAGGACTTCCTGAATGCTACGCCAGCAGCAAAGGAAATCTTCCAGATCCAGGAGCCAGACGAGAGTAGTGCACTTGCCGTGAGACGCCGTCACTGGTTTTTCCGGTATGCCGTTTAAGGTTGATGGCCGCGATTCCGTTTCCAAAGAGGGCGCACACAGTTCCATTCTTTGTGAATCGAACGTCTGGAGTCCGCATCCTCTTTGTTGCCTTAGATTCAGAACACAGCGTTCCCCGGAACGTCTACCTGAATACTGTATAGGGCCAGCTGCGGAGGCGACGGGACGTAGTAACGAATATGGTGCGGTAGTCCGTGCCGCCAAAACAGAGATTGGCCGGCCATTGAGGAAACTCGATTGTGCCCAAGTGGTTGCCGTCCGGCGTTACAACCCAAAGGCCACCCGGCCCGGTAACGTACAGATTTCCCTCACTGTCCAGCTTCATTCCGTCGGGGCCACCTCGGGCTTCAACGTCCATGTCCACAAGTACGGAAGGTTCTCCGACTCCCAGTTTACCGTCCATTGGAAATGCCAGTACGTGCCGGTTACGGGAATCGTCCACGTAAAGGACTGACTCATCCAGGGACAAAGCCAGACCGTTGGGGCGGTCCATTTCACTGCTCAACAGAGTAATGTTCCGTCCGGGTCCAGTCGGTATACACCATTGAAGCCCTGCGCCCCGGGATCCGGGTCGATGCCATAAGGCGGGTCGGTAAAGAAGATACTGCCGCTTGAGTGGACCACGAGGTCGTTTGGACTGTTAAGGCTCTTCCCGTCGTATTGGTGCACCAGGGTTTCCATGCTGCCATTCCCTGACATTCGTGATACCCGGCGTCCTCCGTGCTCACAGGCGAGCAACTGTCCCTGCCGATCAAATGTCAGTCCCTTTGAGTTTCCGCTTGGGGTCAGGAATGGCTCAGGGTCGCCTCCTGGGACGTACCGATAGATGGTATTGGCCGGTATGTCGCTGAACAGCAGGTAACCCTCCGGGTGCCAGACGGGCCCTTCGGTAAATTCGAACCCTTCGTATATGGTAACTGGATCATGTCCCGAGAAAACTTCACTAAACGTTGTGGCCATTCTGCTACCTCGTGTGTGTTGATTTGGCGAGAAGTGTGTGACATGGGGTTCTGATTAATCCAGGTCACCCGCTGGCCCGATTTGGCAGGCTATAGGTAACACTCGGGCCAGGATAAAGCAGAGTTTCCTCACAGCCAATCCTACCAAAGCTTGTAAGGCCGCTGGAATCACATTGAATCTACCATATACCTTGCACACCCACTTGCCCAGAAAGACGAGGTGTATATAATTGGGTGAACTTCCTGTATCTGAACCGCATGATTGTTACTGGCCAAGTTACCGGTACCCAGACTCATACAAGGAATAGGAGAATAGCTTTATGGGCGCAACCGAAACAATAGCTAGCTGGATAGTCAATACCAACTACGAGGATATTCCGCCGGAGGCGATTCGGGTGGCCAACGAGTCATGCTTTGACTTGCTGGGAGTTATCCTGGCCGGCTCCACACAGCCCGTGGGAGAAATCATCCAGCAATATGTGGATGATAGCGGCGGCTCCAACCAGGCCACCGTATTGGCATCGGGTCTGCAAACTTCGCTGGCCAATGCGGCGCTGGCCAACGGGACCATGGGTCATGCTCTGGACTACGACGACTTTGGCGGCTTCGGTCACCCGACCGTCGCTATTTTCCCGGCGCTGCTGGCACTGGGCGAGAGTCTCA